>BQNB010140305.1:0-17434 GCA_026074375.1 Tanacetum coccineum | reverse complement strand
AAAATAAAATAATTAAATATTATATTATTATTTAAAATCAAAAATCATGTTTTTAAGAAATTTTCTAAGTATAGACTTTTTATGAAATTTCGACATGACTCGTACGTTTATATCACGTTTTCAAGGTTTCAGACCTTATTTTCAACATTTTTCACATATTTGATACTTTTCGACAAAATTCCAAAATCTCAATCGTTAACGCTTACCAACACGTTTTTCTCAAAATATTGTTCAATATCACTTCGTACATACATTTCCACTTTCAAAAGTCCGTCCAAATTCTCATAACTACTATATATCGCTTATTGGGCCTTAAGGCCCAACAAGGGTCCATTAGGACATTTATAAGTCCAAAATACGATCCAAGTCCAAAACCAAGGTCCATTTACATATATAAGTATATACTTATATGTAGAAAATAATCCGGACCACAATAAGCCTTCCCATTAAGCCGTAACTTAAATAGACTTATTTGGCTGTGAGTTCAATAGCTCAAAAATACGTATATTAAGCTTTAAAATAAGCTAATAAGCTACGTATCGCATTTGGTTACTACCATAAGCCTCAAAAATAATCCACAACATACACCATAACACAAAAATAATCAAAATCACTTTCTTAGTGATTTTGGGAATCCATTCGTGGCCTATAACCCCAAATAAGCCAAGAAATAGCTTTAAAATAAGCCTGAATAAGCTATACAAGCTACTATCAAAAATAAACATTCTAGCATCATATATTATTCAACCATCACGACCACAACATCAAAACTACAAAAAAACTCTTTTTCCTTTTTATATTACACGAACCAAACACCTATTTTTTTTTCGTTTCGTTTCCAAAAATCGATTTTCACAACGTTCAACTTGTACAACTAACATATATGCATCAAAATAAACCCAAAAGAACAAACGAAATTTAAATTTGAAAACTTATAAGAAAATCTTCAAAAGTGTATATTTTGACACGAACCGGACAACCCAAACGTTGTTTAAATGAATACACGTTCTTGATCAAAGTTGGAAAACTATGGTGGATTGTTGGTGGTAGGTGGCGGACGTGACAAGAACACACACAAGTGTGTGTTTTATTTTTTTGAAATGAAAATGAAATGAGTGGAAACTTGCTAGAAAATAAAAATATAAGTGTACCAAGGTTAGACAAAGGAGCTAAAATCATGCCTCCTTGTCTCTCCCTTGTCTTGAACCGGCTATGGCATCCAAAGGGTGTCGGGTCTTTCTTTTTGTGTCGAAATCACTTAAAAGCTCGTAAAACTCAACCGTAAAATTTACCCAAAAGTTAATTAGCATTTTTATTCAATTTAAAAATACTTTTCTATTAACCTAGAGTATTCACACGACATATTTTCACTTTACACCCTTCAAAAACTCATTTGGACATTAACGGACGCATCAGACTCGTTTTTCGGCATTTCTCAAGATTCACGGGTCGAACCACCCGGAATACGAATAACACAATAATACCTTCCAAAAGGGATTATTAATCAAAATAAACCTCAAATCATCACATATCTCATAAAATCACCACCGTCAACACGGTACAAAATCTGAATAAACTGACAAAAGTCAAATAGTCAAAGGACTATTAATAAAATATTCAGAACACAAAAGGGCAAAGGTTACAAAGGAGCCCACCCTCTAGTGGTATGTTTGCATTTATTCTTATTAAACTTGTTTATTCAGCTTCTTTCATTTTCACTCTGAGTCTGCATCAGGATGTGATGCTTCAACAGATTCCACAATTGAAACTGATCCTGGAAAATCTGCTCCTAATAATTTCATACCTTAACAACAGGGCGTGGATGAAGGAACCCAAAACTATTCACTTGATCACATATTTGCAGGGACTAATCCAAGTGTTCTTGTAGATAAAATCAAATCTGCTGGAGATGGGTTAAAAACTACCCACACTGACTTAGGTACCAATGAGGAGTCAAGATCTGATGTAATTTTAAAGAAAATAAAGCTGGAAGATCTATTAAATCTTATGCAAGATACAAGATCTGCTTTCTTTAGTCCTGACTCCCTAGAAGATGAGCCCATTATTATTACGGATGAAAGTGAAGAGGAAGAAACTAAAAGATATGAAGACACTCATGCTACCTCTCATGATGAACTTGAAGACACTTCAGTTCCACATCCTCCATCTCCTAAATCAGTTCAACTTCAAAAGTTGATGGCTCAGGTTCTCTTGCTTCAATCTCAAAAGCTCAAGCTGGAGCAACAAAAAGAAAAGGCTAAAGCTGAAGTTGCTTTCCTTAAAGCTCAGCCCTTATATCCAGATGTCAACCAGCTTACTGAACTTCTGGTAACTTCTTTGAAACCTGAACTATCCAAACTCTTAGCCTCACATGACTTTGCCAGCTGCTTACCAACCGAACTAAAAGAGCTCCCTTTAAAAATCACTGAATTATCTGGAGAAGTTAAAGAGCTAAAGAAGCATGTTCGAGACATGGAAATTGAGTTACCCGGGGACTTGAAAGACATCCCAAAGAAACTAGATACATTCGCTTCCACTGTCTCCAGTCTTACTTCCCAGGTTGCTGAACTGAAGACTATCTAATAGGAAATTCTAGCAGAGTTTCTTGTTTTACCAAGCCTGGTATCTTTAGTTCAAGAAAAGCTCAAGACTTTAGATGTACTTCCAAGTCTATTGAACAAGGTCACTGATACCTTGAACAAGTTTGCCAATATTGTAGAAAATGCATCATCAAAAGCTACAGACAAGAGTGTTCCTTCAGCAGGCCACGCTATTGCCTCACCTACTAAGGGGGAGAATAACACAAATCAAGCTACAAAAGATGCTAATAATGCAAACTTGAAACAACAACCAACAACCAAAACTCCACCAACTACTTCATCATTTGAATCTCCTCTCTTTCCAAAGAGCAAAGGCAATAAAGTTATGTCTTCTAAAGATGCTGAAGATGAAGAGATTGAAAGTGATTTTGAAGATGATCATACCAATCCAGCTGATTCTATGGTTGAATCCTCTAAGCAAAAGAAGTTGAAGAATTTGAATTTTGTCACTGAAGGTGGTGAAAAAATTTACTTTAATACTGAGAAAATTGAAGAACAAAAGAGGATTAAAGAAACTCTCAAAGATGAGTTGGCCAAACAAGAAGTAGAAAAGGTGAAGAATAAACTGGTTGATCTTATGGGTATTGATGTAGTGACACAGTATTACAACAAGAAGTTGATGTATGATAAATACTGTGAAAAAATGCTAAAAAGAAGAAAAAGCTCTAAGATCACAAACTGTGATGTTCTCACAAAAAAGGGCCCTAACACACTGAAAGTATATAGGAAAGATGAGACTAATGAAGTCATTTCAAATTTCAAAGTTAGTGATTTGCCATACAGATAATGTCTCTAGAGCTTAAGTGCAAACACAACTGTGAGTCCCTTAGGAATAGATCTCTACAGCCTATTAAGGATGATAGCCAAAATGTATAAATACAGTTGACTATGTAGAAACACTGATTATGAAATCACAATGTGTTAAATGCGAATCTTAACAAAAAAAGGGGGGGGGGGGGGGGGGGGGGGGGAGGAGGGGGTATATATAAGGGGGAAGGAATGGGGGGGGGGGGGGGGGAAGGGGGGGGGGGGGGTTAAAAACAAGTACTAAGATATAAATAAAACGAATAATAACTTCTAGTAATCTCTTTAATATGACAGATTACTAAACTATGAATATGATTTGCTATGAGATATCTTGAGATCGTGTGCTAACTATGCCAAGAGGGATCCTTTTATAGACCAAGGATAAACCCTAACAGGCTTACAAAACGCGTACATATCTTTTCCTAAAATATCTCATACATATCTCTTAAACGGTACTAACTATTTTCTACTATCGGTACTAACTAACTGATCAGTACTTAACATTTTGTACTGTCAGTACTAACTATAACTATCAGTACTAACTATTTGTACTGTCGGTACTAAGTTAGGAAAACATAATTCCCAACAATCCTCCCTTAAACATGAATGTTGAACTCTTTTAACTTCATGTTTCTTTAACTTCTTTAACGCATAGAGGATGTATCCAAACACTTTTATTATTTCTTGATCTTTTAAACTCTATCCTTCTTCAGCAGCAACTTTGTCTTCTCAGCAACACAGCAACATCTTTTCAGCAACAATCCAACTAAGTTGGCTTTGTAGTTTTTGGCAAACTACCAGCCATAAACGGATTTGATGTTCCTTTACCAGTAGCCGTTTGCTCTGGGATAGTTAACTCTTCATTTTAAAAACATGGTGAGTTAATTACCATACAGTTTTTGGTAAACTGTCAACCATCAACGGAATTGATTTGTCTTTACCAAATACCGTTTGCTTTTGGACTAGCCAATGCTTTTGGACTAGCTATCAACAGATTTGATTAGTCTTTACCATGAACTGTTTGATCATGGACTAGCCAACTCTTAACCATGAAGCAAGGTGAGTTGAGAACCCTACAATTTTTGGTAAATTGTCAACCATAAACGGATTTGAGAAGTCTTTACCACAAGCCGTTTGCTTATGGACTAGCCAGTTCTTATGCCTGTTAAGCATGGTGAACTGATGACCATTTGTTGTGTGGTTTTGACACCAACACTCAAAGATCCTCCTCATCTCCATCAAAGTCTTCAGGTTCTAACTCTGCAAGTAACTTCTTGATAAATCTAATCAACTCTAATGCCATAGTACTGTCTTCTTTAGACTCTAACTTTAATTTCAGCATTTGCACCAGTACTTTCTTTCTCAAAGGATACTTCTTCTCTACAAGCATATGAATGACTAATCCTGTCTCAGTCACTAAGGTATGTACCCCTGAAGAGCCATGTAGCTTCCAACTCACTATATTCCAATCCTGCTGTGAATTCCAAAACTCATTTTCATCATCTGGGTTGAACATAACCATCAAATCTCCCCAAAGTACTCTATCAAAACCTTCAGGTATCTCATCTTGATATCTGTCCATTACCAGTTGATACACAGCATTCAAATCTTCTCTATCAAATATTGACAACACCCTCATCAAAGTACTAAAATATCTCTTTTGTCCATTGCTTCTAATCACCACATTTTGATTAATTTCTTCTAAGTGTTCAGCTTTATCAGCCTGTGGTTTAGTTCCAAGACACTCTGTTTTCCATTCTTTGATAGGATATTTCCTGTCAAGTATTTCATAATCTACTTCCTTTTCCTCATCTGGAGCTATAGTTAAGTGTAATCTCAGCTCATCATTCTCTTTCTCACTATCATCTTCAGAAGTGTTTTGTATGAATCTTCTTTTTCTGACTTTATCTTTTTCCATACCAATTTTCTCTTTCTGGTACAATTCTCTCTTTTACTCTCCTCCTGAACTTCTTCTTTACTTTCCTCCTTGATCACTTCACTTTTAGAGGAATCAATTCCTTTTTCATTCATCCTTTTGATCAGTCTTTCATCTTCAGCAGACCCAATAGAAATAAAATCTTCATCTGACCTCTTAATCTTCTCATACAGAGCTTGTATTCTTCTTCAAAAACTTCTTTGTTTTCCGTTCAGAGTGGCTTAAAGTTCCTACATGCTTCAAGTAGGTCATCATTTGATTTCTCAGTTGATTCTTTGTAGGTGGTCTGTTCCTGATGGCCTCAGATCTCTGTTGAGCCAGGAATTTTCTTTGAGCAACAATTGTGTCATGAAGGAACTTTGCTCTTTTACTTCTATTGTAAATTGCTCTCTTCTTGGGGTTGTCTGAACTTCCTCAGCAATAAAGTCTACTGCCTCAATCCTTACCATTATATCATTAAAAATTCTTATGAAGATCTTCAATGGTAGCTTTTTTTTTCATGCATATTCTGTTTCTTCTTCTTTACCTTCCTACTCTTCTTGTATTATCCTAGCACTCTTTCATCACTTTCAAGCTGTTTAAACTTCTCCCAGCTTCAGGAATACCATCAGATTCACTTCAGATTCATACCTCCTCTTCAATTTTTCTTCTTCTTAGTCTTTTGGAATCAATTTTTAAAGGAGGCATTAAGTCAGAAGTGATCTAGTTGAGGTAGGTCTAGTCTGTCAGTTTCTTCAATACCCTCAACTCTACACCTTTCCTCCTTTTCTCAAGAAACCTGCTTGCTTGACTCATGTTGAGAAAGAACCTTAGCTATTGTTTCATCATCTCCAAAAATTGTAGAAGTAGTGTTTGAGTGGCTTGATTAAGCACTTCCTTCCTCCAGTATAGAGCTCACCTTTTCTTGACCATCAGTACTTCAATTACTCTTCATTACCTTTAATTTGCCTTTCATACAACTTTGGAATCCGTCAGAACTAACTATTGGTCTGATCAATTCCTAACTTTCTCCTGTCAGGTACTAACTTTGCTCCTTGTCGGTTTCTAAAGTACATCTTCAGTACTAAGTATATTTCATCATATCTCCTTCTCTTCATCCACTATTCTCTTATCCTCCCACATCCTGAGCATTCTCTTTTCCATAATGAATCACTGTAACTTCAGGAATTCTCATCAAATAGAGATTTCCTGGACTGAAGATTCACCTTTAGCAAACTTCCTCCCTTGTTTGGATACAGACTCTTTGTGTACCCATTGTTTCTTTGAGGATCTCTTTCTTGCCAATCTTTGCTTCAAGGAGATACTTCGCATCCATGCTCTGTGATGTTTGATTACAGGTTTAGCTTGCTTCTTGAGCTTTTTGATTTGAGCCTTCAAGTGTTGTATTTCTTTGGCTTGATCTGAAACTTGTGCACATAAAGAGAGACAAAGATCATAGATACTTTAGAGTATCAGTTCACCCTCATTCCCTGAAAGGGATTTATCACTGGATGAATAACCTCCAAGATTCCCACCAGAAGTTTCTGGAATAGAATCAGGAATGATAGTAGAAGGTGAAGGTTTTTGTTGCTCAATAGGTACCTCACTAGTGTGAACAGGAGATGAGTCAGTATGTGGCTCAAAAGGTGCTTCACTAGTGTGAGCAGGAGAGGGTGTAGGTTGTGCTATATATAAGTAATATATATATATATATATAACTAATTATCAATCAATAATAAGAGATAAGAATTCCGTGAGGCTTTAAGAAGGAAATTATTTTTGACCAAAGCAAAGTCCAAAAAAAAACCTTCCCGGGTCGTTTCCCGATAAGGCGTGAATTGAGAATCGGTTTGTGGAACAATGCTTGAATATCACAAATTTGGATTTAGTTTTCTATTTCTACGGGAAAAAGCAATTAAAAGGCAAGCTAAACTAAGAACGAAAGCAATTATGAATTTAAAAACACGAAAATCGATAACGGAATCCTAATCCCGTTCTTTATAAATCTAAATACTACAAATTTAACCTTAAAAATGCAAATTTAATTTTTAACAATCCTAAATGACTAATAAAAATTTTTAAAAAAATAATTATATTTTTTCGACTTTTATTTAATTTTTTATGAATTAAAACAGTTTTTATCTAAATTAAATATTAAAAATACTAAACTAATTATGAAAAATCTAAATTTTTTATGAAAAGTACTTTTAACAGTTATAATCCTCAGAGATAGACACAGGCTTGCCAGCTACTTTGGCAGTAATGTGCCTAACATTGTTGATTATTTTGGACTTAGCAGACGTCCAAAACTGTTCAACAAATGTAGTAGAAACAACTGGACTTACAGTGAGAGCATGATGAATGGAACTGCGCGTAAGAAAATCAATGATCTCATGAAACTCGGCATTCCCATCAGTCTTCTCTAGATATGCGACCATATTATGCTTAGGACATGATTCAAGAACAGCCATTGTATTTGAAAGAGTGATCGTCGTTGAGAGAGATATTAGGGCTTGTATATACGAAAGTATTTGAGAGTGATTACGTAAGGAACTGTGCAATTGAGATGGGTTTATATAGGTTTAGGAAACCTAATTTCAAGGAAACCGTTTCAATTTACACTTTGTACCCTTGGCGGTATTTTTCTTCAACGTCTCTATAGCGGTACAAACTTTGCCCAGCGGTACTAACTTTGCACTGTCGGTACTAACTGTTGCCAACCAAAGAATGAACAATGTAGGTAACAGGAGTGCTTCAGTACCATCAAAAACTCTTCTCAATGACTCTCTGAATCCCATCAAACCTCTTGAAATGCATCACCTATGGTTAACATGTTTCTTCATACTTAACACTGCATACAAACTATACAACACATCATATTGCCTCCCTTTAACCAATGCAGCTTATGGATTTATCATCCCAATAGAAACAACCAAGAACTAGAACCTGCTAACATCAAATGCCTTGGTTAGTAGATCAGCTACATTGTCATCAGTGTGAATTTTAAGCACCTGAATAAGTTTCTTCTCATAAGCATCTCTTATGAAGTGGTGCCTAATAGCAATATGCTTTGTTTTGGAATGATATACTGGATTCTTTACAATGCAAATGGTGCTTTCATTATCAATGTAGATTTTTGTGTTCATGAAATTGAACCCATAGTCTAACATTTGATTTTGAATCCACAAAACTTGCCCACAACAGCTTGCAGCAGCAACATATTCTGCCTCTGTAGTAGAAGTAGCCACAATGGTCTGCTTTTTGCATTGCCAAGAAATGAGTCTCCTGCCAAGAAATTGACAACCTCCTGTTGTGGATTTCCTGTCAAGATTTGCTCCAGCATAGTCACTATCTGAGTAGGATTCCAGGTCAAATGAGGACACTCTAGGATACCAAAGACCCAGTTTGGGTTTGCCCTTTAGATACCTAAAAATTCTCTTGACAGCACTTAGATGGGAGGACTTTGGAGTGACCTGAAACCTAGAACAAGCACAGACTGCAAACATAATATCAGGCCTAGAAGCAGTCAAGTACATTAAAGAGCCAATCATGGACCTATAGAGATGGACATCCACATCACTGGCTTCCTCATCCTTGACTAAAGGCTTCTGAGTCTCAATAGGTGTACTAGCAGTCTTAACATTTGCAAAGTCAAACTTCTTCAGGATTTCTGCAACATATTTATCCTGACTTATAAAGATACCATCTGCTTTCTGTTTGACTTGTAATCCAAGAAAGAAAGTGAGCTCTCCCATGGACTATCTGATTCTACTCTTTGTTAATGCCTCAATTCATCACACCTAAGATTTCTTTTATAGTCCCAAAGTGATATCATCCACATAAAACATGGAACTAGAATGATATCATGTTTTTGTCCTTCTTTATGGAGAGAGTTTTGTCAATGGTCCTTCTTCTGTATACCATTCTTCAACAGAAAGTAGATAATGTAGCATACAGGCTTGGGAGCATGATTGTAACCATAGAGGCGTTACTAACTTTGTAGACTTTCTTGATGATTTTCGATCTAGAAAACCTGGTGGTGAGACAACATATACCTCCTCATTTAATTTTGCCTATAAAGGAAGGCACTTTTCACAGCATTTGATTGACTATGAAG
The DNA here is from genome assembly GCA_026074375.1 of Tanacetum coccineum. Taxonomy (NCBI): domain Eukaryota; kingdom Viridiplantae; phylum Streptophyta; class Magnoliopsida; order Asterales; family Asteraceae; genus Tanacetum; species Tanacetum coccineum. Next base: position 7,995 of record BQNB010140305.1, on the reverse strand, counting down.
CCCATGTAAGACGCAAAGGTCTTAAAAGATCGTATGGCTTCAATCCCTGGACACAGGAAGCAAAAACCTCATATAGTCTCCTAATAACCTTCCTCTTGCTATGTCCCTGAGATCTAACCTTGCTTTATTTCTGACAAACAAATACTCTCTATTTCTTATTTCGATAAACCCACTTTGTGCAATTAACCTTCTTCCCAAAAGGCAAAGTACAAGTATCCAAAACTTTCTAAATCTTGAATTGCCAGCAATTTTTTCTTGACATAACTCAACCCAACTTTCTCTTCAAGAGAACAAAGCGGGAGGGGGAGGAGGCCCCCCCCCCACCCACCTCTGAAATCTTCTTGGTTAATTTTAGATAGGAAACAAGCAAATAAACAATGCTGGAAGTCCTTATAATTATTTCTCCTTTGCTTTTGAACATAGCTAACAAAAGCATGGGCTCCAGAACTTTTATTCACTTTGCTTCTTGTTTGAACTACTGAGGTTGGATCTCCTAGAATAAGAGCTGAAGGATGAGAAGAGATAATCCTTGATGTAGGAATAGGACTAACAGTCACAACAGTTTCTAAGTTTATGAAGTCAGCCACTGCACCCTCATCATCATAAGATGAATGAGTAAAAATACCACCTGTAGAATTTTGATAAATATCCTCAAGTGGAGGTATTTATGAATCATCTTGTCCAGGATTGATTGGATTAGAGAGAGATAGTCCATCATGAGGACTGGCAGTACTAACTGGTGTGCTAACGGTATTAACTAGGTTAGTACTACTAGCTTTAGCTGGTGTGCTAACAGTACTAAAAATATTAGTACTGCTAGCCTTAGCAACTCATTCTTGTATAATCAAGTTCTCAGTTTCTTGTGCAAACTCCTTCCTGAGAGCTTCAGCTGCCTTATTAGCATCCTTTTCTTACCTCTTAAGTCTTTCAAGTTCATCCAAAAAGACTTGTTCTTCTTCTCTTGGACCTTCTCTCTTTGCATCTGTCTTTAAATCAGGAGTGATTGTTAAAGAATAAGAAGACCATATTGGCAGTACAAAGCAGTCTTGAGCAGATTCATCCTCTTTTTTAGAATCCCCTGCGTTAATAATGTCTTCTGTACCTGCATTGTGATTAGCTTCTTGTGGACCTTCATGTTTGTTAGCTTGATTCTCTGATCTTACAGGTTGATAATTCATAGAATCAGTCAAATAATCAAGATCAAAAAGCCAAGTGGGTCCTTTCCCTGCAATATTTGGTTTATTCTCTAAAAAGGTGATGTGCAGGTTTTCTTCAACTGTAACAATCCAATAATTTTCATCAAATGCAAAACCTATTTTACTATTATCACAATTGTACGGGGAAATTTTTCACTTTATTACATTACTTGCATTGTCAATATCTCAGTATGTCATATAACTTACGTAACTAAAGTAGACGAGCTCACGCAACCTATCTATAACAATCCTATCTTCATATATGTCAAGCAATCATCATAATATATCAAGTTAATATCATCATATTCCTATTACAAAGTACATTATTCCTATAATGTACCATTCGCAACGTTATATCAAAACGGGCTTTAAACCGTTATCGTATGCCTCTAAACCCTAATTTCATGAAGGGTTAATATCTAAAGTGAATGCACAAGCTACTAAAGCATATGTACAAGTATCATAACATCTCACATGAATATACATTCTAAAGTACAAGTCCTTAAAAGCTCAATATACAAGTCATTAAGCATGATCTCTAAAATAGCCGTTTTACCTTCGTTTTCATTCCAATTTCTTCACCACTACTCTTGTACAAGCTACTACACTCAATATACAATGTGTAAACCCTAATTATTCTATTCATAAACTTTCATACATCTTTTTACACTCAAAACCCTAATTCAAAACCCTAAACCCTAAAACCGAGCTAGTTTCTAAACCATGACCTGTTTCTTGGCTTTTATCCATTGTAAACCCAAACCAACACTCAATTAAGTTGTAATAACTTATTTTACAATCATATCAATCCTATTCAATCATTATCTCATCATTACTTCATCATTTTACCTCACTTGTACGTAAAACATATCCTAGAAACCCTAAATGTACCTAATTGGTTCATTTAACCCGTTTACTCGTTTTAAACCATTCTAATCCCAAATAACCAACCAAGGGCCATTGTAAACTCATAAAATAAGTTTACAAATCATCATCTATCATTTACTTGGCAATGTGTAAGAAATCAAAGCCTAGAAAACCTTAACGAATCCAGAAAACCCTAATTATGCCCTAATTGTAACTTTGACCCGTTTTCTCAATTTCAACCCATTATAACTTAAACCAACGACCAAACTTCATTTATAATACTTTATATAAGCCCTAGGATCAATAATCTATCAATCTTGACCCAATGTACAAGAAATATAAACCTAGAAAGTCAAGAAAACCGAAATGAGACTATTTGAACCCGTGACCTAGTTTCTTCAATATGTTTTTTTCTACTCCGTTTTAACCAAACATATTGCTAATCTTTGCTAATTACTTTAATACCAGACCTAACAAGCTATTTCATTATCCTTAAATCATTATAAAACAATGTACCTTGAAAGACCCTTTTGATACACCACGTACGAGACAAAATCTGTAACGATCCACTTCCATATCATTTTGCCCATTTAAAATGCTCCATGTGCAAATATGACCCAACCCAAGATACTTCTAGGACTCTTTGTCGCAGCTTACCAAGACAACTTTGACTCCTCCATGGTCAAATATGAGGGCACATGGCCTCTCTTTTTCTTCCGTCAGCCGCAGGGCAGCTAGGGGGGTCATACAACACATCTAAAGATATCTCCTAGACTTCCATCATCATTTTATAGCCTTAACAAATCTCATACTAGCTTTTTTCATGTGTCTAGATCAGAATGAGGCCTTGCTTACTTTATAGAACTTGCACAAGTATTAAATAGAAGCCATCCTTGTTCTTTATTCTTCATCCCCACTTCTCCTTATAACCTTCAATGTAGCAACTCCTGGCTCAATATGTATTCTAATAGATCTATAATAAGAAGTCTCAAGTATAGAAAGGAATCAAAGAAACCAAGAAACGAAGCCCCGAAGTTCGTTAATCTCAGCCGTACGAAAGCGATCGTCCGATTCTGACCTTTCAAGCTATAAGCTCAAACCAGGTTCTCATAAACTATATTTGCTCATGTAACGTCTTAATGTTCATATGTTCTTGCTAAAATCTTAATATAAAGCTTTGAACTCAAAAAACCTATGTGTTATGCTTTTTGATCAAAAACCGTACACTTGAAACCCATAATTTATGGTTTTACTTAAACTATGGGTTATATTTGTAAACTTTGGTTATAGTCAACCTAATAAAGCAAACTATTATAATGTTAAATTTAGTGATTTGATAAGTCATAGAGAATTTGACCTTAAAACCGCGCGTTTTCATTTTGAAAACCTAAATTTGGACCCGTTTTACCTTTTCTAACTTAACGAACTCGTAAATATTTAAAACTTTATGTTGTGTTTTAAATCTTAGATTTTAGTTTATTTATAACTTTTAAATGACTTTGAATGTTAAATTAAGCTTGAATAACAATTTGGACATGTTTTGTAATTATAATCCACTGCAAGGGGTTATATATCGTAAATTTCTGAAAATTATATCTATAGACCCCAAAAGTGTTCATTTTATCAAAGTTATAACTATATGGGTGTATTATGTCACTTTTTAAAGTATAAGGTTTATTTAGTATATCAATAAAATTTAAAGGACCAAAGTCGTAAAAATGCAAACCCCAGGGGTCTACTTGCAATTTTCCAAACCCCAGGGTCTAAAATGTAACATTTTGAAAAAGTATAAAATCATATTCAAAACATTACCAGAGATAACTTTAATAAATCGCTCCTCGTTGCTTATCATCACTTCTGATATTAGAATAAAATGCTTAAAACTGCTTATGTTCTAATCCTTATATCATTCATCATCAATGTGCTTTCAAAAATCATGTCCCGGATCCATATCATACCACAATACTAGGGAGCTTCATATTAAGAAGTTTCATCTTGGTATTACGTTCTGTCTGAGTTGTTGGGTTTACGATTTAAAGTGCCCTAGCTCCACAAACGTTTACTGCATGATCTTCCGTAAACTTTTGGATGGCGCCGAACGGTGTTATGTTAATTTTTTGTTTCTAAACCAACATCGATATCAAAAACTTTTATTATACAATCAAACTAAGAACTTGCCTATATTAACCCAGGATGTCTGTGATTGCGTGTTGAAGCCGTTACTTTCATGCCCTTATACATTTGCTATCAACATTTCCCTATAAATGTTCAGGTGAGTTATAGCCTCGCATTTCAATATTTCAACTGTTTTTATAAACCCGGCGTCTGGGGGATACCTACTATAAAACATGAATGCAATTTATTTTTGTTATGCTATTTTCAATTTTCTATTGCCTAAAGTAACTTCTTGCCTTTAAGTCCCCATAATCGTGAAAACGTTAATTACTTCTCCGTAGGTAAGGCGCGTTTGTTGTAACATATATATTTTGGTTGGACTCCCCCGTTGGTTTATCAGTATGTAACGATAACCAATTGCACATCATTAGAAATCACGCGGGTATTTTGGCAAAGGTGCCCGCAGGGGCAATATTATCATTATAACCTAAGGCATCGGATTCATGAGCTAATGGCAATAATAAATTATGTTTTCAATACTGGGTGTATATCAACGTAACCCAAATATCGCATTTGCATTCAAATTATATTACTTAAACCTTAGGACTTCACTAAACCTTTTTGTTACTTTTAGCCATGTTTTATTCAGGTACACTAAATGGCACGGAGTGACGAGGACGTGACGATGGAAAAACCGTTATCATTCAAATGTTGTATTTTAGATTCTGGAAACCTCTCTTTTGTAAAAACTCTGAAGAAATAATGAATGATAACTTATTTTAATAAACGACTCTTTTTGATTCGTTTTCTATGATTATGACTGTTGTACCTTGAAGTAATACCCCAGATTAGCTTCCGCTGCTATATGTAAAAATGGGGGTGTTACAGTTTGGTTGGCAGTTTCACAACAAAGGGAATGTTTGGTTTGGTTTTATATCACCAACAAGAGGGTGCGTTTGACTTGTTTTGTACAACAAGGTATTGTGCTGTTTGGTTTCGTGGTTTATCACCACACGGGGTGCGTTTGGCTGTGACAGCCACCGTAGTGGGTGTGTTTGGTTGGCTACGAAACAGCCGGGGGGAGGGGTGTTTGGTTGGTTTTGCAACACCGAAATGGGTACGTTTGGTTTATTCGAAATAAGCACCCAACGGGTGCGTTGGTTCGACAGTTAACACCCGAACCCGGGGCGTTTGATAATCAACACGAAAAGGGTGTGTTTGATTTTGCACCACAAAAGTAATTCAATTATTTCATTTAATTTTATCGAGTTGATTATATGTGATGAAATCCAGTAAAACTTGCGGCGTCTAAGTATAAAATGTATAAATATTAAAACGGGATTTATATTAATCTATAAGCAATATTAGATGAGTTTTGAGCTAAAAACGGACTTTGGCGCGTTTTTGTAACGGTCATTTTAACTAGAAAACGGAACTTAGGATTCGGGGTTCGAGATTTTGAAAAGTCATTTTGGTTTACAAAATATAACAAATTATATTTTTACGGACGTTTTGATATAAAACGGGACTTTTAACTCCCAATAACGAAGAAACAGGGGTGAAATCGGAATATACACTTTAGTAGAAAAATAGGTTATTTTTAATATATATTAAATCCTGAAGATTTATTATTCAGGATTATTTGGAGCTCTTTTGAAGGTCCGTTTCAGCCTTCGGCGGAAGCGAAAGTTGTTCGTAATGACGTTTTACTTTGCCGCAAGGGCTTGTCAGTTTTAAAATTGAGATATAGCGGGTCAAAACTAAAGGTCGGTTAATATATTATTTCAATTAATTAAATTTAATAGACCAATGTTCGGTTTTAAAAATCGGAGAGTTAAATATAGTACTTTCTGTACATTATTCAGATAAAGTTATGATTGACGGAAAGAATAGTATATGTAACATATAATATACTAAGGCGTTTAGTTTAAAGACGCGAATAAAGTAGATTTATCATCACATATATGTTTGTATGTATTGCATATAAAAATATGTTATGATTTTCGACGATTACGATGTACGCATCGTTGATCGAATTTAATTCCGTGTAGTTATATCGGCGGATAATAAATTATAGGTCGTGGTCGAGATCGTTGCCGATTCGGTTGTGATTTATTTGGATTATTTGATCGTGGTCTTTGATCAAGGTGAGTTTATAGCCCCACGTTTTACATGTTTTATATATATTTTTGGGGTGAGAACATGCTTGTTTACAAATGCATTTACATGTTTGTTTACAAATTGGTTTACATACTCATTTACATAGCTCGCTATGGGATATATTACTTGACTTCATTTTGGTCACAAATATATGTACTTTACTTTTGAAAGGATTACGGATTAGCTTAAGCGGATTGAACTGATAACAATACAGTACTGCCCGGGTGTTCTTGGAGGGGACACCGGTAACGGGAGTACATATTTTTAAATAAAGGCCCGGGTGTTCTTGGAGGGGTCACCTGTGATGGGTATATATACAAGTCTACGTCACAGCTTCATGAATTGTAAATCACTTGGAGGGTGAGCGCGAATGTTATAAAATAGATCTATTTGGGTGAATTCCCGTTCGGGTGATTAGCTATCACTGGGCAAACGAACATTATAGCATGTCGGATTACGATTGGTTGGGACTACAAGGCCCCCAACAAATACACATAAAATTTTTACTTTTATATTAGTGCATCGGTTTCATGAACTTAGAGTAATTGTAATCATTGTTTTATACTCACACAGATATTTACTGTGCCTTGAATCAAGTGGCAATACATACTTGAAACATTTTGGTGACATTAAATTGGTCATGCATTCTTTATAAATCTTTGGGATAAGATTGGTACTTTTGGTGACATAAAATGTGTCGTGCATTCTTTATAAATCTTAGGGATAAGATTGGTACTTTTAGTGACATAAAATGTGTCGTGCAATCTTTATAAATCTTTGGGATTTTTACATGGTACTGTGATGACACAATGGACAAATACATTCATTTGAAACTTACATTCATATTTAAACTAACCTATGAACTCACCAACTTTATGTTGACCATTTTAAGCATGTTTTTCTCAAGTGATATAGATATTTGGCTTACTTGAAGTGCATTAGAGTCTTTACATTCAAGTTTTTCATGGTGATGCAATTATGGGACAAAAGTTATATCAATTTAAAGGAAATCAACGAGATTATTTTTCAAACGACACAGTTAGAGGTTGTTCTCTTGTATCTAGCGCTGTGTATTATGAAGTAACTCCCCCGGACATACTTCCGTTGCGACACACATTTTTGGGGGTGTTACATTAAGAGGTTTCATCTTGGTATTACGTTCTGACTGAGTTGTCGGGTTTACGATTTAAAGTGCCCTAGCTCCTCAAACGTTTACTGAATGACCTCCGAATTATGATGGCCTAAACGGTGATACAATAATTCCAAACATTCCAATCAAACTCCTAACTCTCTGAACCAAGATTCTAGAGTACAATCTTCCAAAGGCTTGGCATATTTACTCAGGTTGCGTGACGTGGCTGTTTACTATCATTTGCTATATCAACCTTCCCTGTTAAGATTGTGATAAGATCGTCAGCTTTCATTTTGGAATATTTACTACAACTACCTATCAAGTGAGATTCATAACCTCACCTTTACTCATTTACATGTTTTATAAACACGCAAGGAGAATACATGCTTGTTACAAACTCTATTACATACTCGTTTATCTTATAAAAAATGTGATTTCTTTTCAAGGACTTAGTGAGTTCATAGCCTCACTTTTAATCTCTTATATTTCATAAACCTGTGAGGGGGATACATGCTTAAACTATGA
>BQNB010140304.1:1339-17434 GCA_026074375.1 Tanacetum coccineum | reverse complement strand
TACTAACAGCACTAACTATACTGGCAGTACTAACAATGTACTAGCAGTACTAACTATTTATAACTAACAGTACTAACTATTTATAACTAACAGTACTAACTACTTAGTCTATTTTCTTAAATCTTTAGCATTCTTCACCAGCAGCACTAAGTAGATCTGGCAGTAGTAACTTGTATAAGTAGCAGCACTAAGTTATAGAAACCTTTGAAACCCAACATCCATACTTCACTCTTTATGTCAGGCTTAAACATTACTTTCAAATCACCCTAGAACACTCTTTCATAATCATCCTCTGGCCTTGTATTTCCATGTTTAGTTTTCACCAACTTCCAGAGAGTCTCTAAGTCTTCTCTATTAATGTTCTAAAGTATCTTAATCATTTATGAATACCTATTTGAACTTCCATCAGCTCTTATCAAGTGATAGAATCTCTTTTGTCCTTCTTTAACAATCTTATATTCAACAATCATTAGAGGTTTGGTAGCTAGAGGTATAGAATCAATTGCTATTTCCTCATCATCTTGAACTATCTCCATATGCTTTTTCATCTCAGCTTCATCATCTTTTTCAGCTTCTTCATGCTCATTTGTCTCTTTATCATCCTCTATTCTTTATCTTTTGGAAGATTCTTGTTTCTGCTCATTCCCTGCTCTTTTCTTACTAATTGATTTCTTTCTGCTTCCTTCAGCTTTATTTTTACTACTTTCTGCCTTCTTTTCACTTCCTTTTACTTCTTTAGAATCCATGGGTTTAAAATTGTTTATCCAACCCATTGTCTTATCAAAAGACTTTTAGATTTCTTCATAACTCTTATTCTTCAACTGGTTATGAGTAATTCCTCCCATATTCTTCAAATAAGTGCACATTTATTTCCTTATATGACCTTTTGTTAGTGGCTTTCTTCTCTTTTCTTCTGCTCTTAACTTAGCAAAGTGTCTCTTCCTTTCTTTTATTAGTTCCATAAACAATTTTAACTTTTCTTCAATAGTCAATTCACCTTGCTCTTGCTCCTGTAATCTTTTACACAGCTCATAGTCAACATCCATCATGGCTTGCACATTGTTTCATTCTTTAATTTTTGCTAAATTTTCTTGTTCTTGTGATTCAACATTCTCTCTTTCAAGCCTTGCTGCTTCTTGTTCTTCAGCATCTAGCCTTCTTGCAAGCTCTTCATCAAGACTTATTTAATCCTTTTTCTTTAAAGGAACTTCAGGTTCAACCATCTTAGCTTTCCCTATTATCCATAATGCTTGAAGAAGATACTAATGTTGGTGTTCTTCAATGGCACTTCAGGTTCATCCCTCATACAGCTTCTTTTTATCCTTAACGAGCTCGAAGAAGATATTGAATGTCTAATGTTCTTGTTGTGCCTTTTAACAAGCATCTCTAAATGTAAATACCTTAGCTGTTAGGAATATGTTTAAGTTGCTGTTGTGGCTTGTACCTGTATGGCTCTTGTATCACAACCTAGATTTTGTACTCTTACAATTTAGCTAATTTTTGTGCTAAGGTAATCTCTACTTCATTATAACAGTGGTGACATAGCAGTAGTAAGGAAACAGCAGTACTAGACTTCTTAGGATCATATCTTGATCTTTTTCAATCAATCATTTCCAGCAAAACTTCTTACCAAGTAAGAGCATCTGTATTAAACATTTCTGCATCATCTGACCTTCCCTGGGTTTCATCAACTAAAGAAACTTCAGCATCCTTGTCAATGTCTTCAATACTCCTCCCCTGATTGAATGCATCCTCATGTGCATCCAAACTTTCATCAGCTGAGTATTCTACTCGACCTTGTACACAACTTGTACAGTCCTTGACTTGATGAGTCTTAAACCCCGTATTCTTCTCTAACTTTTAACTCCTCTAGCTTCAAATTTGTAAATCGTCCTAAGCCTTGAGCAGTCTTATATAATTCCAGGTCAAGGACTGACTCTCAAGACAATTTGGTACACATATCCATTAAATCAGTAAGTTTCAATCTATCCTCACCACTAAGCAGTGGATCATTAGAATGTGTAGGCACAGACTCCTCATTTGGTACATCAGCAGTAGAATCACTAGGGTGAGGAACTGTATTAGTCGTTTTCCTGCATCCTGCTTGAGACTGTTCTTCTGAGGGTTTAGAAGTAGATGGTTGAATAGTAATGTGTACCGTTTGGGAATCAGTAGGAACGCCTGAATCTACACCCTCTTCTTTGATTAGCTTGAACTATCACATTGTGGTTTGCAAACAGGTTTTTACTCTCTCCCTAGAAAAGTCCTTTTCCTTCTCTCTTCATGTTTGGCAAAGATTTTTCTTGTGTATGAGGGTTAACATAATCTTCTTGTATGTGAAATATCACCAAGCTGTTGATTAATAAACACTTTTATCAAATCGATGGATACATATAATTTAAACCCTTGTCCACTAAGTGGATTTACCATACATCAACAATGTACTTGGACAGATTAAATTTTTGTTTGTTAGCCAAGCATATGCTTGTATGAGGCCATAGTACTACTGAATTCGTCCATGCAGTGGTCTTGGCAACTAAGTCATTGCGTAATGGGATGATTAAAGAACTTCCATTATAAGAGAAAAAGAAAGCTTTATAAAATGTAAGCATTTGAAAGGTTTTTCCATACACCATCCTCAGCCAGTACTTCAAAGATAGTACGCAGTTGGCAAACAACATTAAACCTACATCTTCTAATTGAAGATCGTTTCTAATACTTGACGTGTGAAATCACTTTCTTCTTATCAACTAGCTTGTAATCGACGTTCTCCCATTAACCATCATTAGTCTTTGTTGTTTGCCCAGAACTATTCAATGCAAGGTGTGTAGATAATAGGATTGACAGTTAAAAGCATCAATGAAATTGGTTAGCATACAATAAAATCATTAATTTTCATGAAACCCATCACTTTCAGCAGGTTTTTCTAAGAATGCGACCAGTTGTTATGTCAGAAAAGGAGAATCTTTTGGATACCAAAGGCCCAATTTTGGTTGACCTTTTAAGTACCTAAAAATCCTTTTCACAACATGAAGATGAGAAACCTTTGGATTGACTTGGTATCTAGCATAGGCACACACTACAAACATGATGTCAGGTCTTGAAGATGTAAGATACATCAATTAACCAATCATTGACCTATACACATGAACATCCACTTCTTCACCATCTTTATCCTTAAGCAGAGGCTTTTGAGTTTCCATTGGTGTGCTTGCAGTCTTGATTTCTGTAAACCTAAATTTCTTTAAAATTTTAGCAACATATTTATCTTGACTAATAAATATGCCATCCTTCTTCTGCTTTACTTGTAATCCCAAGAAGAAAGTAAGTTCTCCTAGAGAACTCATCAAAAATTTCTCATGCATCAACTTCTCAAATGCATAGCTCCTTCTTTGTTGAACCAAAGATGATATCATCCACATAAACTTGGACCAGCAAAATATCACCTTTGTGCCTTTTGATGAATAAGGTCTTATCAATTTTCCCTCTTTGAAATCCATTGTCTAACATATATGTTGACAAGGTTTCATACCAAGCTCAATGAGCTTGATGTAGTCCATATAATGCTTTTTCAACCTTGTATACTCTATCAGGAAAGTCTGGATCTTCAAATCCTGGTGGTTGACATACATACACCTCTTCTTTAATCTTCTCATAGAGAAAAGCACTTTTTACATCCATTTGATACACCACAAAATCTTTAAATGAAGCATAAGCTAAAAATAGCCTAATTGCTTCAATTCTTGCAATAGGGGTAAAGACTTCATCATAGTCAATTCCTTCTTCCCGTGTGTACCCTTGAGCAACCAATCTTGCTTTATTTCTTATCATAATTGTTGGATCCCTTACTGAATAGATATTGAACCTTTAGCTTGCAAAGGGTTTGTTACTTTAGATAAATCCAAAGCAACAATAATGAAACACTGATTGAACACTATTGATTATTCGTAAACTAATCAACAATGCTAAGAAGAACACAAAAGATCTTTTATCAAACCTTTATATTATAACTTGAATCGTACTAGATTACAAACTATGATTGCTAATTGATCTCTATTGATCCATGTTGATCTATATCAACTAACTATGCCTAGGGTTCCTTTTATACACTAAGGAAACCCTAATGGGCTTTACAAAATGCGTATAAAGATCATGCATATCTTTTCCTAAGATACCTCATGCATATCTCTAACTCTAACTAACTTCTGCATAAGCAGACTTAACTATTACATAACCAGTACTAACTATAACAACTCTTTTACCAGTACTAGCAGAATTAACTATAATACACTAACAGAATTAAGTCTAGACCACTTAATTCCCAACAATCCTCCCCTAAACTTGAACTTCACTTGTTAACTTCAAGTTTCTTCAATTTTCTTCAGCTTGAGCTTTTGAGGATTGTATCCAAACGCTTCTCTTTAACGATGATCTGCTTGTTGTTCATTTGAAAGCAGATCATACTTTGGCTTTTAATCTTTAACAACATCTCATCACTTTTGCACCACAGCTACACAGCAACATCCAACTAAGTTGACTTTGTAGTTTTTGGCAAACTACCAGCCATCAACGGATTTGATATGTCTTTAGCATGAGATGTTTGCTATGGACTAGTCAATGCTTCATTGCAATAACAAGGTGCATTGATAACCTTATAGTTTTTAGCAAACTATCAGCTATCAACAGATTTGAAATCTCTTTACCAGTAGCCGTTTCCTCTGGAGTAGCCAACTTTGATGTCTGTTAGACATGGTGAACTGATGACCATTTGTTGTGTGGTTGCTAAACCAACAGTTAAACAATCCTTCTCAACTCCATTGCATATTCCAGATACCCAAACCATACTTGCAGCTACTGAGAATCCCATCATAATCTTAAGCCAGCTTGCTTCTCAATCATCTTCAAAAGTTGATAGCAAACTTAATCCATTGTTCCATTTAGAAGCTTCATCTTTAGCATCATTTGACAAGCATCTTTTGACAAAGGATATTTTCTATCTGCCAACATATAAATAGTAGATGCTTCCAATGTTAGGCAATGCACTGCACAAAAAGGATAATACCTCCAATTAATCATCTTCTGCTGAAGCGGCAAACCCCAGATTGCATCATTACTAAGAGGTGGATCAAACATAGTCTTAAGATCACCTAAAGTACTCTGCCATACATCTCTTCAGGTCTATTTGCTCCATACTTCTTTATCACCAATCTGTACAACTCTGTAAGATCGTCTCTTGAAAAGTCTTTAAGTGTGGCTCCAAAACTCATATAAATTTTATAAGACCCATCACTTCTTATGATCTGATAAACAACCTTTTGACCTGTTTAAGGAATGATCTTCCAATCAACAATAATAGGAGATTTTGTAGCAGTTGGGATATCATCTATTCCAATCTCATATTCTGATGAAGCACTTGTGACTTTATCCTTCATGAATGCTTCCCTTTCTTCTTCAGTTTTATCTTATGCAGTCTTGTCAACATGTATTCCTTTCCTTACCTTTTGCTTTTTAATTTTTCCTCTCTTCTTTACTGGCTTTTCAATCTCTTCTTCCTTAACAATCACTGACTCTGTATCACTTTCTTCTATGACTAAAACCTTTTCAATTATCTTTTGCTTCTTTAAAGATTCTTGCTCCGGTTGTACACCTTGTCTATTTACTCTTTCTTTAGTTTCTATAGGCACAAATCTTTCAATACTCTTCACTAGCTTTTCAAATTCAATCTTGAGTTCCTCAAAAGTAAGCTTCTTCAATTGAGTCAATTTCTAAGAGCTTTGATTCTTGATAAAAGTACTCATATAGTATCTTTGCTGTGCCTGTATCATGGGCTTGCTTCTTTTTGCCTTAGCCTTCTACTCAGCATAGTACTTCTTTTTCTAATTAATCATTTCACCATCCTTTTTGCAAAATCATCACTAGTTACACTTTCTCCTTGGAGACTCTTGGTTAATTCTGCATTTACTTCAAGTTTTGCTTTAATGGTGTCCCAATCCTCTTATGTATAGCACTGAGCAGCTTTTTGAATTTCAGCTTTTCTTTTCCTTTGTTGTTCAGATAACTCTTGCTCCTCTCAAATTCTTTTAGCCAACAAAGCATCAAAATAAACTTGTCTTGCAGCCTCTTCATCCTGTAAAGCTTTCAACCTCATAGCTTCTGCAAAACCAGCTTTTTCTTAGTGAATTTGTGCTTTTGTTCTTTTGGTAGCTTGAGTCTCTTCTGTAGTTATTGGTGCTTTTCCTTCTCTTTGACTTTTAACTAGAAAAGGGATTACAACATTCATAGTCTGGACTACACTAGGAGTATTAACCGGTGCACTACCAGTATTAATTTCTATACTATCAGGATTAAAATCTTAACTACCAGTATTAACTTCTGCTTTAGCATCCAAACCAGTACTAATGTCCTTATCCTTATCAGTTGACCTTACTCTCTGTTAGGATTAATGTTTTCTTAACTTAGTACCGACAGTACAATAGTTAGTACCGACAGTTATACTTAGTACCGACAGTACAAAGTGTTAGTACTGTTAGTTAGTTAGTACCGTTAGTAGTAAAATAGTTAGTACCGATGAAAAAGATTTTTCTAAAAGATATTTGAGGAGATATTTGTCAGAAAAGGCATGTAAGACTTTAGGGTTGTCCTTAATCTATAAAGGCATAATATGACTTAGTTAGAACATTATATGAACTAGACGAATACAAATCATAGAAACTTAATCATACGTTAGCAAATCTGTAACTTCAGAAATTTTAACAAAAGTTGTTATTCAGTGTTACTCATTATTCTTCTTTAGACTTGTGTTAAGATTCCGCATTAACATATTGTTTTCAAGGTAATAGGTTCTAACATAAGTCAGGTGTATTTATTCATTCTAGGCTATCATCCTTTATAGGCTTGCAAGATCCTTTCAGTTTAAGGGAGACCTACAATTGGTATAAGAGCCTTGTAAGATAACTTTGAATAAGAGGAAAACTCAAATCAGTAATAAATCTCAAACCAATACAAATTAAAATGTCTGAACACTGATGAAATTCCCCACCACCACCACCTCCACAAGAAAGAATAACACAACAAAGACCAACACAACCAAAAACTCCTCTAAAACAGTCCTCAACCCATTTAAAAACTACCAATTTCAAAAAATGGGAGAATATGGACATATGGGGCTATGAAAGATAGAAACACTATCTGGGCCCTACAGACTATCCAATTTGATGGGGTTATCAAAATGGGAATGTCGTGTATTCAAGTCACCTGGATACACAGGACAGATTAAAATTTTGCCTTCTAAAAACTGCAGAAGAAATAGTGTGAGAGAAAGAGAAAGAAAAGAAAGGACCACCTTGCTTATGGCCATACCAGAAAGATATCTAGCTAAAATTCCACAAAAAGGACTGATGCAAAAAAGATATGTAGATTGCATAAATTCAGATTTGGTGGAAAGGATGAATCCAAAAAAGATGAGAAAGACATCTTGATGCTACTAATTGAGGGATTCTCAGTAGTCCAAACTTAAGATGGCACTTCCAAAGGCTATGAGGAGATTTCCAAAGTCTTCTCAGTCAGCTAGAGATTCATGGAGCAGGTGTATCTACTGAAGATGCAAATCAAAAGTTTTTTAGATCTCTACCTTCTGCTTGGTTCAAGTTTCCTTGATCATGGGATACAAACAAGGAAGGAACAGTCTCTGGGTTGATATGACTTGTATCAATAATCTGAGAGTCTTTGAAAATGATGTTAAAAGGCTCTAATGCATCATCTTCCAACTTGCAAAATATAGCATTTGTTTCTGAAAACACCAACAGTACTAATCAAGTTAGTACTGATTATGGTATTTCCAACACCTCTGGTCATTGTTCAAAGCTGATTTATGAACAACATCATCATCCATCATTTTCCTTGCTTGAAGTCAATCTAGTTGTCCTCAATGGATCATGAGGACCTAGATCAGGTGATGAATATGACCTCGAAGAAATGGGAATTGAAATGGCAAGTGGCTATGTTCTCCATGAGAATAAACAAGTTCCAAAAGAAGACTGGTAGAAACTACAGTGTGTTGCAGAAGAAACCTGTTGGTTTTGATTTAAAACTAAGTGTGGAATGCTTCAAATGCCACAAAACAGGGCATTTTGCAAGAGAGTGTAGAACGAAGGAAGAGAATAGAAGGAGAGATGGATGGAATACTGGGAATAGAGAAGGGAGAAGAACTAGAAATAGAGATGAAAGCATAACTGGAAAGAAAGAAGAATCTAGAGCATTAGTGACAGTTGATGGAGAATGTGTTGACTGGACAAAAAACTCTTTCAGGAAGATGATGATCAACTATGCCTCATGGGCTAAACAATAGCACAGGAGCGACCATCAGGTACCTTCTTGTTCAAATGAGTGCAAAGATCTTATTATGCTAACTTTAAAAGACTGTTTATGATATTCAAAAAAAGAGCAACTTAGTGATGCTAGTGTTGAATAAAAGCTTATACTCAAGGGGCGTAAGATGTTGAAGCACTGCTAGTTGTATCAACAAAATCAACTTTGGTATGAATAAAAGATCAAATTTTGAAAATAGATTTAGATGATAAAACAGATGTTTAAACTTTACATAAGGACATTGCTTGGGATAAAAGCTCAAAAGGAAAAAAAGATTGATTTAGATGTAATAGTACACAAATTGGAATCATTCTTCAAAAATCTTGGTAAAATTGCAAATTATTTATGGAGTGCCAGAGATAAGTTTGGGGCTTTTGGGTATATATGGTGATATAGATATAGTGGGAATTTGAGCTTAATGAAAATGAAGTTTTTTCAAAAGGTCTTTAGGTGCAATGCAAGTGATATGAAATCCACCTTTGCATAAAAGGTTCATTAAAACTTGATGAATGCAAGGTTGTCTCCACAATGAGGGAATTATTCTGCCCTCTGGATGATGTTTGAAAATAGATGTACTCAAAATATACATATGGGTCGAAAAGACTATACCAAGTGAACTGACTCCCAAATATAATGAAGTTATGCCTTGTGACTCTAAATTAGTACAGAAACATCTGAATTAGTGTTTGAACGGTTGTCAATGAGTCAAATGTAGAAGTTCAAACTAGGTTTGGTCTGATGCTCTATCATGAGAGTATGAATCGATATGATGATGAGAATGTGTATGGTAAAATAGAAAGAGATCTTGACACACCAGTTTTGCTACCAGCATGTAAAAACTCCTAGTGAAATGTTAAGAATTAATTCCAACACATAAGTCAAAAAAACTAAGGTTAACAACAAAGTGTTGGGATCGAGTCTGATGAAAGAGCATGTGTTGTCTTGTGGGTTTCGGGAGGTTTTTTTTTTTTTTTTAAGGGGGGGGGGGGGGGTTTTTTTTTTTCAATTTTTTTTTTTTTAAAAAAAAAAAATTACGAGATTGGTAACTATCATGTTTAAAAATTGGGCTCTAAAAAAACAAGTTGAGCTACATAAACAAAAATATGTCTAAGGAAAATGGGGTTCAAGGGAAAAAGACAACGAGTTTTGAGGAAAAATATGGGACAATGCTCAAAGAATAAATTAAACAACATCAGTTGGTCCTTTGGCAGTACAAACAAGAACTGGAACTGATCCAGTTAATACTGCTAAAACTAGCGGTACTAACTATGTTAGTACTGCTAGACAAAATATTAACAAACAGACAGTACTAACAAGCACTGCTCTGAAAGTTAATACTGTTAAGCCCTCTGTGAAAGATGTAAGACCCACAAATGTTTTAACAAAAACTCATTCACTATCCTCAAGGCCTATAAAAGGAAAACCAGTTTCTATGAACAAAAATTGGCAAACCAAAAAGATTTATATTGTAAGGTTAAAAGCTCTGTTCAGGTTACTGTGTGGAAGCATATCTATGGGGTTTCCTACCCGCCCCTCCCGAATGACTGATCTAGTTCGCGTTCCTCTGTAGCAAGTTGTAAATGGGGCAAAACCTGGGCCCCCCTACATACAACCACACCCCCCCTAGTATCCTCTCCAATTACAATGGTGGACTTCTAAGCCTTAGAAATCATTCATCTTTAAATGATCCATAGGCATCGACTCAAGCCCAAACAGCTTGTGGTCCCTAAGAGAGACTAATCTCTTTCTTTGAATGTGCAGGAAAATCCCACAGAACTTTTAATGAATAAAGGAATAATTGATAGTGGATGTTCCCCAGGCAACATGACAGGGGAAACAAGGCTTAACTTGCTGACTATCAAGACATTATGGTGGCCGTTGCCTTTGGGATGGTAGATAGAGGATTTATTATGGGAAAGGTTAATAACAAACTGGTAAGTTTAGATTTTGAGGATGTAAGCTTTGTAAAAGAACTTCAGCATTTGTGTGTCTTTTCTTTGTCGAAATGTGTGGACAAAATGAACAGGTTCTTTTTACTGAACACTGAATGTCTTATTTTGTCTCCTGACTTTAAGGTTACCTAATGAAAATTTGAATTATTACTTTAAAGTTCCAGACAAAAAACAATATGTACAGTTGCAATTTGGAGAACTTGTTACTTTAGGAGGATTGGCTTGTTTGATTGCAAAGGCTATTCAACTGATGAATTCTAACTTTATGGCACTAGGAGGTCTTGGGTCATGTATTTTCAAGATCCTAAAATGACTTGTGAAGGGAAACCTTTTGTAAGAGGTTTCCTACAAGCTTTTCAAAAAATGGGACACACTTGTGTTGTATAGAGAGTCAGAAAGGAAAGCAACACAAGTTCTTGTAAGCCAAATCTAGTTAGCTATATTAGCCACACCCTACTACTTATTCATTTATGGGACTTGTTTGGACCTTACCATCTCTAAGGAGCATAAACATAAGGACCTATTTGTTTGTTATCACTGATGATTTTAGCAGATTTAGTTGGACATTTTTCTTAAGAATAAGGATGAAAATAGTACAATCCTTAGGACTTTTATAGACAAATAGAGAACAATTGAAATCAAAAGGTTTAAAATACATTAGAGTGACAATGGAAACAGATTCAAAAAAACAGGGATATTATTGAATTCTGTGGTTTAAAGAAATCAAGACGGGAATTATAGCAATGCCAGGAATATCTCCACATCTAAAATGAGTTGTGAGAGAAAGACAGGACCCTTATTGAGGCAGCAAGAAACCATGCGTGCAGATCATTTTTTACCTAAACACTTTTTGGGCTGAAGCAGGTAGTACTGCTTGCTATGTTCTTAACAGGGTATTGTGGACCAAGCCTCATAATAGACACCTTTGAACTTTTAAATGGTAAAACACCAATTCTTATGTTATATATCCTTTTTGGGTGGCATGTAACCATCTTGAATTACCATAGGACCACTTAGGCAAATGTGTTGGAGTGTGTTTTTTTTTGGATGAGGATTTGTGGTTGGGTATTCTCTGCAAAAGCAAGGCTTTTAGAGTATACAATTTAGTATACCAAAGAGGTTGAAGAAATACCTGCTCATAAACTTTTTTGAGACAAAGCCCAATGTTGCAGGGATGAAAGGTCCAAAATTGCTTTTTGACCTTGATTATTTGATGTTCTGTTGATATATCTTTCTGTTAGTTCAGAGATCAATGTAACATTCATGAGGTCAAACAAGAGTGTGTTAACCATCCTGCAGGGTACTGAAGACAAAAATTGTTAGCAGGGGATTCTGAAATAATGATGAATCTGCTCAAAGACTGGCTTGAAGTTCATTTGGCATTCCTTTACTTCCACAACACCTCTTCTTTCAAAAATCAGAGATTTGCTAAGGTTTTTGTTTCTACCCCACGCCCCCCCCCCCCCCCCACCACTGCCAACCAACCACGCATCCCCGCCGCCCCTTCTATCCGAAGCTCACAGCATGTATGGGGTAATTAGTTGGAAGTTGCACAGTTCCTAGGGGCTACACACTTTATATGACCAATAAAGGAATAGTCATACATATTGCTACAGAGAAGAAGTATCCTTTAAGAAGGATATACTGGTGCAAATGTATATTTAAGATTAGTATTCTGAAGAAGAAAGTACAATGGCAATTGGAATTGATAAGGATTTATCAAAGAAGGGTACTTGCTGGACTTAGAATCTAAAGAAACAAGACTGATGGATGAGTGAGAAGGTGATTGAGTGTAGGCTAAACCACACACACACAATATGGTTATCAATCACATATGCTTTAACAGGCAAAAGAATTGGCTAGTCCACAGCAAACGGCTTGGGTAAGACTTCTCAAATCCGTTGCTGGTTTATAATTTACAAAAATTGTAGGGGGTAATCAACTCACTTGCTTCTTTGGTGAGAGTTTGGCTAGTCCGAGATTAAAACGTTCTTGGTTAAAGGACCTAATCAAATCTGTTGATAGGTGATAGTTTGCTAAAAAAAATATATTTGTTTTATCAATGCACATATGTTTATTACAATGAGCATTGGCTAGTCCAAAACCAAACGGAATATGGTAAAGATCTAATTTCAAATCGTGATGGTTGACAGTTTACCAAAAACTATATGGTATTTAACTCACCATATTCTTAGAATAAAGAGTTAATCCTATCCCAGAGCAAACGGCTACTGGTAAGGAACATCAAATCCGTTATATGGATGATTGTTTGCCAAAAACGATAAGCCAAACTTAGGTTGGTTTGCAGTAAAAGTGTTTGCTACATAGCTGAAAAGAGAAGGTTGCTGCTGAAGAAGGATAGAGAGTACAAGATTAAGAAAAGATAAAGAATGTTTGGATACATCCTCTGTGAAGCTTAAAGGATTGAAGAAACATGAAGTTAAAATAGTTTAACATTCATGTTTAAGGGAGGATTGTAAGGATTAATGTTTTCTTATACTTAGTACCGACAGTACAAAGTGTTAGTACTGTTAGTTAGTTAGTACCGTTAGTAGTAAAATAGTTAGTACCGATGAGAAGATATTTAAAATATATTTGTGCGGAGATATTTGACCTCAACATTCCCATGCTATCCCCCCCCCCCCCCACGACCTTTTAGGGTTTGTCCCTTAATCTATAAAAGGATAAATATTGATAGTTAGAACATATTGAAATGCGATTACAAAACATAGAACATATCATAGTTAGCAATCTGTAACTCTCAAGAACATTCTAGAAGTAGTTGCTGATACTATTTCTCAGTAAGAAATCCCTCAGTAATGGGAGATATGGGTTGGTGCGTATGTTGTTCTGATGACGAACCACCCCTATGGGTTTTTGAGTTGGGGGATTGCTTCGGTTGCGGGATTGCTTTGGTTGGTTTTTCGGGTGCCGGGAGATTGCTTTGGATAGTTTTCTTATCAGACATGGTGAGATTTTGAAATATTGTTTGAATGTGTGAAAAAAGTGGTGAAAAGAATTGGTATTTATAGGGGGAAAATGAAAGGAGTTGGTATTTTCAGATAACCAAACATGTTTACTCTCAATTTATTTTTCAATTTTTGCAGCCTTTCTATAAATATCAAGATTTATCTCGTAATTTTTATTAGATTCTTGTTTCAAAAAAGTGTCGATCAAAGCACGACTCTCTTGTGTAATGTCATTGCATTTCTCGTATGCTTTTCTAAAATCGCTTTTAGCTGCGCTTGCATTTTCAAATTGCACGGCTAACTCCATAAGCGCTTTCTGACGAATAATATCTTCGCCAATAAGTTTTGTAACCAAAGCTTGGATTTCATCGATGGTGTGTGGAAGTGAACAAGCCATATTAGATTTTTGTTTGGGATAAGTGTGGAAATTTTAGGTAAAATATGGTGTTATTTATAGAGTAAAAGTGAGTATTAATTTAAAGTGATTATATTATATTATTTTGTGTATAATAAAAGGAAGTGTAAATTTCTTTTTTAAAAAATCACCCCATTCAAAATAATAGCCGTTGAACGGTAGGATTTTTTTTTGTCGTGACTTCCGTCAGTTAAGTGGCGAAGTGGGGATGGCAAGTGAAGTGGCGAAGTGAGATGGTATCATGGCAACAATGTGGCGAGTGTCACATTGGATTGGCGAGAGCCAAAAATCATCACACCCATGCTCTTATTGGTTGACTAATTTATGGGGTTTAAGACCACCATCACCATATAGACGGGTAAATGTCGTAAAACCTTTTTTTAACAGTTTGTCGTGATCATTTTAGGTTTTTTGGAATAAAAAGGTTATAACCCACTTTGATGATGATAATTACAAGCTCATTTTTCAACTCAATCGGTCATAAGGATTTTGTTTAAATCGTATATATCTATAAATTTTAAGCTTAAGTTAAGGCGGGGTGACCCGTTTAACCGATTATAGAAATAGCTTTATTTACTTTTTGAAAACATAAATGAGATGGTCGACAAAATGGTTTAACCCGCCTCTAAATGAACATAATATGCTTAGGTCGACCCACACTATATAACCTTGCTTATACCCAAAATCCTAATTTGTTTACTTTTATGTTAAGTTTTGATCGTGTTTCATGTCTACCATTAGTCCATAAGTGGGCCGGTTTTAGCCCATTTTAATTTTTTATTGGTCACAAAGTCCATGGGCTAAATTTTACACTTCTCAAAGCTAAAATGTATCTTCGCAAAAACTATTTTTCATCTAAGCTCAAATAGGAAGCTTTTTGCATTGCAGTTTGGCCAACTTCAACTCATTTGAACCGTTCTCATCTTAGTTAAATGTTTTAGTATGAAAAAGAGAAATGAAAGTTATCAAGTCTCGCGATCTCATTTTCGACTCCGAGTTCTTGGGATTTCAGCAAACTGTCATAAACTCCATAGTTTATTAGACAAGAAAAATAACCTACTAATTCATCTCAAGTGACTTTTTCTTTCTTTCTTTCTTTCTTTAGAATGTTGTTAAAGTAGTTCAAGAAAGTTGCACATCTTTTATGTAAGACTAAAAAGGAAAAAAAATAATACTTAAGATCATAGTTGTTAAGATCTTGATCATGACTTTAGAATCTTACGATTTCATAATATTGCAAAGCAAAAACAATTCGGATTTTTCGTAAGATCTTTGCAAGCTTAAGATCACATAGGATCCCGATTTTGACCAAAAGATCTTAAGATATAATTCGATTCGATTTTAATTTTTTCGAACCACAAACTAAAAAACTACAAAAATATGAAATGTGTTTCGTAGAATTCAAAAAACATGTTAATCTTCTTAAACATTTCATAATAATAATTTAAGACAATATCTCTATGAAACATTTATATAATTTTGTGTTTATTATTTATAATAATATGTAGATTTGTATAATATTATAAAGACTATTAAGAAATAACATTGTAGTAAGATCTTAAGATTTTAATATGATTTTACAATGTTGTAAAGATGAAAAACAACGATCTTTAGGAAGATTGAATCTTGAAAACCTTGCTCAAGATATCATATTTTTGTGATGCAATTGTTACACAACAACAATACATCGTATACCAATATCATTAAACATACTTAATTTGGTAGGGTTGGTCACATGTTGATGTCCACCATAACATTTTCAATGACTTTAACTAAATTATCAATAACATGTTATATCTGAGAAAACTTTAAAACATTTTAATATTTTAATTACTAGTAGTTGACATGTGTTACACATAAATTTTATAATATAAAGTTTGGTTAAACTACGTGACTAAACCGTTCAACCCTTTGATTTGATTAGTAAAAGTGTGCTACTAGTTGACTTGAGAGTAAAAACATTATAACAAAATTTTAGATGAACATTTTCATAATCATAATTTAAGACAATATCTCTATGAAACATTTATATAATTTTGTGTTTATTATTTATAATAATATGTAGATTTTTTTTTTGAACAGCGGATTTTATTAAGAAACTAGCAAGAAGCTAGAATTACAGAGAAATCAAAGAAGGGTTTTTAAGCTAATCATCCCAACTGAACGATGCTTTACATCTAGACTTACACCAATAAAAAGATATGAAAACAACATCATCAAAAATAATATGTAGATTTGTATAATATTATAAAGACTATTAAGAAATAACATTGTAGTAAAATCTTAAGATTTTAATATGATTTTACGATTTCGATGTTGTAAAGATGAAAAACAACGATCTTTAGGAAGATTGAATCTTGAAAACCTTGCTCAAGATATCATATTTTTGTGA
>BQNB010140303.1:2048-17434 GCA_026074375.1 Tanacetum coccineum | reverse complement strand
ATAAGATGTACACATGAGTATGATGATAGCAAGTCATACCATGTCTTTCTGGGGACTTCAGAAAAGGGATAAAGTGTGTACCTCAACTACCGGATGATTCTTCTACAAAAGTTCGCTGTGCACTGAAAATTCAATGTCAGAAGATCATTCAAGCTTTATCAACATTTCAGAATTTGCTCAAGATACGGATGTTGGTTTAGGGGGAAGCTGATTCAGAAACTTTGCCAAAAAGAAGTCCATGAAGAAAGCTTTTAAAGACATGCTGCATGAATTGGGGGAAAGTTAATCCAACTCATGCATACTACAATGGTTCCAGAACAAGTCAAGACAAAGAAGATCCAAGCTGGAGTACAAGTATCAAGACTAGAAGACAAAGACGTCATCTTCAGCATTGGAAGCGCCTTGAATGTCATTATATTATGTTGTATCTGTATTTGTTTAGAACATTGTAAGTAATTATGTATGCCCACATATTGGGGGAAGATTGTTAGCCTTAAAATATGTCGGCTAATACAGAATTACATTAGTATAAATAGGTAAGACTCACAGGGACCTAAGATGTCTAGTTAAGATAGTTTAGAGAGTCAAGACCTATATATATCCCCTCCATACTTCCATGGAGGGGAGAGGATTCATTTTACTTATAATAAGGTGTGTGTTTCTCTCTCTAGAATACACACATCTTTCCTTTCTCTCACTAAATAATATGGCTAAACATTTGTTCAATCCTCCCCGACCTCCGGATCATGCCTCTTGTTATGTGAATCTTTATAGGTAACAGAAAGAACAGGACTCTGATTGAGGCAGCTAGGACTATGCTAGCAGACTCATTTCTACCTACTGTATTTTAGGCTGAGGCAGTTAATATTGCTTGTTATGTTCTAAATAGGGTTTTAGTGACCAAGCCTCATAACAAGATACCTTATGAACTTATAATTGGCAGACCACCAAGCATAAGTTTCATGAGACCTTTTGGATGTCCTGTTACTATCCTAAATACCCTAGACTGTAGATCCCAATCAATATAGATCTTTCTAGCCTGTTAAGGGTTGTAGCCAATATGGATAGTTCCATACTAACTATAGGAGAAACAATGACTATGAACAATTATAAGTTATGCGGAATCTAACTTATATTGCTAAGAAGAACAATGAATCAAACTAAACTTTGATTTATATTAATCTGCTAAAAGATTACAGATTACTAACTATGAAAACTTTGAGAGATCTCTATTCTCTAATGCCGTGGGGTTCCTTTTATACACCAAGGATAAACCCTAACCGACTTACAAAACGCGTAAAAGATAATGCATATCTTTTCCTATAATAACTCATGCATATCTTATAAACGGTACTAACTATTTTGTACTGGCGGTACAAACTAATACTAACTAATACTAACAGTACAAACTATAACTGTCGGTACTAACTTTATAACTAGCGGTACTAAGTTAGGAAAACATAATTCCCAACATAGACCCTTTAGGAAAATTTGATGGGAAGGCTGAAGAAGGGTTTTTAGTGGGGTACTCTGTAAATAGCAAAGCTTTTAGGGTATTTAATTCTCAACCCAGAAAAGTTAAAGAGAATATGCATATAAACTTTCTTGAAAATAAACCAAATGTTGCAGGACAAGGACCTAACTGGCTTTTTGATATTGATTCCTTAACAAATTCTATGAATTATCAACCAGTTACTGCAGGGAATCAAACTAACAAAAATGCAGGTCCACAAGAAGCTAATGGTAATACAAGTTTGAAGCAAAGTTATGATGCTGGACAATCTGAAGAAAAGAATGTGTCTACTCAACAATATATTGTGTTCCCATTATGGTCTTCTATCTCTTCAAGCTACAAGAGCTCAGATGAAACGTATAAAAATGATACAGCTGATGATGTTGCTGGTGAAACTCCTGTACAAAAACTAGCAAGTAAGAATGAACAAACCTTAAAGAATGTTCTTGACAAAATGATGGATCAAGAGAAGGAGGCTAAAGAGCAATCAGATGCTGTTAGAAAATAGTTTGAAGCACAATGTAACAATAATCATCTTTCAGGGAAGTCTACTAGAGAAAGCAGCACTAACAGTTTTAATATTGTTAGTACACCAGTTAATACTGCTGCTAGATCAAGAATTTTTAGTGATGATGGATCATCATTTGTTCCTCTTAGTAAATTCACTAACCTTCCACATGATCCACTTATGCCTGATTTGGAGGATACTGCTGAAGTTCAAAATACTTGCATTTTTGGCAATGCTTTTGATGATAAAGATTTGGACACTTACAATCCTCCTTTTGCAGATCAAGTTCTTATAATTCTTTTTCAAGTTATGGGTGATCATATGGGAACCTTCAACAACATAGAACCTTTAACTGTTACCAGTCCTATTCCCATAAATAGAGTACACTCTATTCATCCTAAAGATCAAATAATTAGAGATCCAAAGTTAGCAGTACAAACAAGGGGCATGACAAAGAAGAGTTCTGGAGAACATGCTATGATTAGCTACATAAAAAAGTAGAGAAGGTCAAATCATAAAGATTTCCAAAACTACTTATTTACCTGTTTCCTCTCTTAGCAGGAACCCACAAAGATAGCTCAAGCCCTTGATGATGAAAGATGGGTTGAAGCAATGCAAGAAGAGGTGCTTCAGTTCAAGATTCAGAAGGTTTGGACCCTAGTTAACTTACCTTATGGCAAGAAAGCTATTGGCATAAAGTGGGTGTATAGAAATAAGAAAGATGAAAGGGGGAAGTAGTCAGAAATAAAGCTAGGCTGGTTGCACAATATTACAAACAAGAAGAGGGTATAGATTATAATGAGGTTTTTGCTCCTGTTGCTAGGATTGAAGTACTCAGGTTATTTTTAGCCTATTCATCATTTATGAATTTTCTTGTGTACCAGATGGATGTTAAAAGTGCCTTTCTCTATGGTACTATTGAAGAGGAGGTATATGTAAGACAACCTCTAAGTTTTGTAGATCTAGAATTTCCAGAAAAAGTTTACAAAGTGGAGAAAGCCTTATATGGTCTACACCAAGCTCCTAGAGCTTGGTATGAGACTCTCTCTACCTATCTGCTGGATAATAGATTCTACAAAGGTCAAATTGACAAGACTTTGTTCATAAAAAGAGTCAAGGATGATATTCTACTGGTACAAGTATATGTAGATAACATCATCTTTGGTTCTACTAAAAAGTCTTTGTGTACAGATTTTGAGCAAATAATGCACAAAAGGTTCCAGATAAGTTCAATGGGAGAACTCACTTTCTTCTTGGGTTTACAAGTCAAGCAGAAAGAGGATGGGATCTTCATTAGTCAGGACAAGTATGTTGGTGAAATCTTGAAGAAATTTGGTTTTTCTAGTATAAGGACAACAAGTACTCCTATGGAAACCAATAAGGCTTTAACAAAAGATGAAGATGGTAAGGATGTTGATGTCCATTTATACAGGTCAATGATTGGGTCATTGATGTACCTTACATCCTCTAGACCAGATATTATGTTCTCAGTTTGTGCATGCTCAAGATTTCAAGTTCAACCAAAAGTTTCCCACTTGAATGCAGTAAAAAGGATCTTTAGATACCTAAAGGGTCGACCTAATTTAGGCCTTTGGTATCCTAAGGACTCTCCTTTTATATTGGAAGATTTTTCAGACAGTGACTATGCAGGTGCCAGTTTGGACAGGAAATCCACAACAGGAGGTTGTCAATTTCTTGGTTCAAGGTTAATCTCTTGGCAATGTAAAAAGCAGAATGTCATGGCTAATTCAACTACTGAAGCTGAATATATTACTGCTTCTCACTGCTGTGGTCAAGTGCTTTGGATCTAAAATCAGAAGTTGGACTATGGATACAATTTTATGCAGACAAAGATTCATGTTGACAATGAGAGTGCTTTTTGTGTTGTCAAGAATCCTGTTTACCATTCTAAAACAAAGCATATAGAGATTAGGCATCATTTCATTAGATACTCCTATGAGAAGAGATTGATAGAGATGGTCAAGATACACACTGATAATAATGTAGCTGATTTGCTCACTAAAGCTTTTGATATGAGCAGATTTAATTTTCTAGTGGCAAGCATTTGTATGCTTAATCTGTAGCTGCATGATCTCAGGGGAGGTTAATGATGTTTAAGTGCAGTGGAGTATACACAAGTGCTATTTAAATTGAAGTTGGAAGGTAAACATGATGATCAGTTACTTAATACTGTTGGGCTTAGCTTTCTCTATTTGAAGAAACTTTGTACTGCTGGTACAAAAAGTTTATACTGCTAGGCTTGGTTAGTACTGCTTAGTTGTCATGGGTGGATTGATGCTTGACATGGTTTGGAGATGCTTTTTAGACGAATTTTAAGCTTAATCTGATATCTCAAGGATTAGTACTGCTAGGTTAAGCAAAGCAATATGGTTGGATTTGGTGTGATCATAAACAACTGGAAGTCTTGAGTGGAATGGATTACAACTGGTATGTTGTTTTGGTTAACAGTTCTTAACTTTTATTCATGGGCTATGCATAGATATGGATCCTCATGAATTCTCACATGTCTATCTAGTTATTTCTAGTGTGCTTGTGATGAATAGAGGCATGTTATTGCATAGTTATTAGAGAACAAGTTAAGATTGTTAGACTAATATTATATGGAATTTCATTTTGATTTGACGGATAATGTTACCACCTAACCCCTTGATTCACTCATCTAAAGAACGGTAACACACCTGGACAGTGATGAGGGTACGAATATGAATCTTAATTAAAGGAATTAATGGAATAAACATGTCAATCATTGACCACAAAAGAGTTATTGCCTTAGTGGGAAGCAAAGGAACTGCTCAAGGTGAGGGTTGATCAACATATTGAAATTGAGGGTCAAAGAGGCTAGAAAAAGTACAGAGCAAGGCAAGACCTCACAAATATAAAGAGAGAGATTGTTTTAAAGGCAGAGTTAAGAGTTCTATTGACTACAAGTTTAGTGGTATGGATCTGCACATCCAAAACAGGGGGAGGAGCAGTGACAAAGATCAAAGCCAACTGTTTCAAAGATAGTGAATTTTGATGTGCTTGATGTGTTGAACAATAACTACTAATGGACATTCAAATGTTAGTATTCTAGGATCATAGTTAGTCGGCTAGGCCAGAAGTTGTGTATTTGCTACTCAATCTAATCCTCTACAACAAAAAACAGTCTTTTGATGATGAGGTATGTTACTATAGCTATGAGATGTCAAACTTGATCAAGATGAAGGAAGTTAAAGCTAAGGAAGAAAGGGGGTGTTGAGTTTGAAATGTGGGAAGAAGAAGCTTATACGAATTATCCAGATACAATTAACGAACACTTTAACCTCTTCCAAAGATTGATCCAAATAGACAAAGGTAAGTGTGTATTGTTGAGAAGAGCCAAAAGAAAGTAAAATGAATGGATAATAGGGTTTTAGCTCAAAATGTAAAGTGATGCAGAGTTAGCTACAAAGATTGAATGAGGAAGAGTCTAGCAAAGTTGGGACAATGTCAAAAAGAAAGACAAAGACAAGAAGAAGCTACTAATGCTGCTTTGGCTATAGTAGTTGACTGAAAATTCAGCCAGAATTATTAGCTGATAGCTTTGTTTTTATGCAAATGGCTCTTCACATGGAAGAGAGAGAGCAGTTTACCATTGAAATGAAAAGAGCATATTTTTGGGTAGAGACATAGCGCACTAAGGAAGTTTAGTGCTGCTCAAGGATGCAGAGATCAGAAGTAAACCACCTACTAAAACACAGTTGAGGAATCTTATGATGACTTATCTAAAGAACACAGGTGGTTACAAACACAGTCAGCTGAAAGGAAAGACTTATGAAGAAATCATGTGTTTGTATGGAAAAGAGAAAGCAAAAGAGGAATCAGATTTTTATTTACCAATGGATTCAGAGAAATTAGCTCAGCAGTAGGTAAAAGTTGAAAGAGTTGACGGGAAGAAACATATGCACACACCGAAGCACCCAAGAAACCAAAAGTAATTGATATCTATAAAAGAATGGTTACAGAAGAAGAAGCAGAGAGTATGAGAAGGAAGAAGAAGAACTCAGGTTAAGCTTAACTAGATAATTTCTGGTGATGACAGTGAAGTGTAAATATTGAAACCCGACTTTCTAAGATTTCTATTGTGAATTGGAATTAGATAAGGTGCTGGGAAATGCTGGGATTTTTGGATGCTAATAAAAAGACATGTATGTTTACAACATTAACCAGGCTGCAAGAAGTTCAAGCTTTCATCGGTGGAATGCAAGACCTTCTTAAAGAGCAGACTTCAACATGGGCAAAGACATGAATTGACTCTTATACAGGTTTAGTTCAGGAATGGTTTCAAGAGAATCCTTCTTGAAGGAAAATGATTTGTTCACTATGGGAGAATATAAGGATGCTATTGGACCCAGATGAAAGGAAAGAATCTATGGGTGAATCATACTGGATTGGAAATAGCTTAGAAAATAAAAAAAAATAGAAATTACATGAAAATTGTGGAGTTTACACTCTGTTTATGGATGGTACACCTATGAAGATTAATATGCTAGTAGAGAAAAGGTACCCACTGATCAAGGAATTATTGGAGAAGGTACTGAACTTGCAGTTAGAAGCTGAAGAAGAAAGTACTATGGCATTTATTTGAGTTATCTAAGTTCACAAATCCATGGCTTGTAAGTAATAGTTAAATGTCTTTGGATACATCTGTCTTAATGACCAAGATGCTTATACTGATAGGAACTTGTGATTGACAAGTAAATATCCAAAGTTTAGGAGGGATTGTTTGGGAATTTTGAGTTATAATTGCCAGTACTACTTACTACTGCTGGTTTCAAGTTGATACTGCTGTTGAAGTTTAAAAGAAAATAGTCCAAGGTTCATTAGTTACTGCTAGTTCGTAATTGTTAGGGATGCCAGTAAAAAATGTTAGTACTGAAGTAGTATTAGTATAGTAGGTTAGAGTTAATAGTTTGTGTTGTTTGTATTTTAGTTAGTATGCTATCATGATATGCATGAGTTAAATTAGGAATAGATATGTATGATCATTATACGCGTTTTGTAAGCCCATTAGGGTTTCCTTGGTGTATAAAAGGAACCCTACGGCATAGTCAGAAATATAAATTCATAGTTAGTTATTCTATAACCTGGCATAATATTTGCTAATCAATATATCTTATAGGTTTTTAGTAGTCTTTGTTCTTTCTCATTGTATTACAAGTTAGATTCCGCATAAATTGTAGTATTCACAATCAGTAGTTTTCTAATTTTGTTAGTTTGGTTTCATCCAAGGTTTTAAATAAGCTTTAACAGGCTATAAAGAAGAAGTCTGTTTATTGGGGACTTCCACACGTATCGCTCGTAACAGTCATCCTCACTTAAATGACATGGAATTCAACACACAAATCATAGAATTGGGAAGAAGGCCTTGATATAGATGATTCTGATCTTCTACTAACCCCCGTCATCCATCCTACCAACAACACTCACATAGTCCCTGAGATCACCACCACCAAAACCCTGTTTTCATCTCAAAACAATCAAGTTGATAATTATGTTGTAAAGCCCATTAGGATAATACCAGGTCCTGCTGGTATTGTTCAAACAACCAAGCTCCGTAAATTAGTTGATACACAGGAAGGTGGGGAGGAATCCGTAATGTCTACACAAGAGTATATTAGAAACGTTATTGAGGATGTGGGTGAGGATGACGATTTTATGCGTGTACCATGGCTTAGCGCGATTGACTATGTAAATGTTGATGGAGGGATCGTGACGAGTTGTTTTAGAGATGTTAAAAAATTTCTCAAAAATGGGAAACTTGAGCAAATTGTTGCAGTTATCAAGTCTTGTACTCCGAATGCGCTGGGCGATCTCACAGTAACACTCAAAGACCATTCTGGTACAATCTCTGGTACTATTCATTACAAAGTACTTACACAGGAGAGGTTTGCAAAGGCGTTTACCGTAGGATCGACTTTGATACTTCATAATGTTTCTATATTTTCTCCTAAGTAATCAACTCATCATTATCTTAACATTACAAAGAAAAATATGGTCAAAGTATTCCATAAGGATGGTGGGTCTGCATAGTTTGTATGTTGTGTTCTGAATTTTGCAAAGAGTATTTGTTGACTTTGTCATGTCTTACTAACTCAAATATCTTTCTTTGAATTGTTGTATAAGAAAACAAACACCAATATAAAAAAAAACAAAAGTTACTGAACACAAAACAACTTAGAAAACAAACAAGGACATCATTCATCATCTAGATACACATGACATAACAAGATCTAGCGGTCTACTAAAAGTTAAACATGTAACTTCAACACAAAATACGAAACAAATAACAACCTACAAAACAAACACCCACATCATTCAGCATCTGCATATTTTTTCACCGCCTTTTCAACAAAATAGGAAACTGTTGTTCTCCAAACATCAGCAAGCTTTTCTACCTGTTCCCTTATTTCTTCATTGTACTAAACCAAGTCACTCACCTTTTTTTTGGCAACACAAATGCATAACATTTCCAGGATTTCTTCAGCCATTGGTGAATTTTTCTTAAAAATCAAGTCTTCTTTGTTGACCATCATAAACTTACTGTTATCAATTACTGCCGACATATTTTTAGTTATTACGAATGGGGGTGAGAATCAGAGGGCGACATACAGTTTCTTTTAAGAACCTTAATTAACATGATCATTTCTTCAGCCATCAATGCTAATTTGTTAGAAGCCACTTTTTCTTCGTCGACCATGTGAAATTTACCGTTATCACTTATTGCTGACATGTTTTAAGTTATTAAGATTGCTGGGTGAGAATCAAAGGGAGAAATACAGTGTGTAAGAATGGTAAATATGATATTGATTTAAATAATCGTGTTTGGGGGTACAATGGTGTATCTGGGTTTAACGGTCTAATGGTGTGTAATTTGGGTCTTAGGGACTAATCGTGTAAGGAAAACCATACTTCTTCATTTTCCCGCCAAGATATTAGTCCGCCAAGAGACTAGCCCTTTTGTCCACCAATGGAAATACAAAACATAGTTACACGTGTAACAAATAACAATCACTGTTAAATAGGGACCAAACGGGTAAACCCGATTATAACATCAAGGACCAAGTGTGTATAAACTCTTGTGATACTGACATGCTTTTGCAACTAAATTATGACTTTGACTTATCTGGCAATTCAATGGACTATGGAACGTAGTAACACATGTAACAAACAACATTCACTGTTATATAAGGACTAAACAGCTTAAATCAGTCCTAAACAAGTGCAATTATCAGTCATAAACAAGTGTAATTATCCATTTCCAAAATAAGTTAAATAGGTCACAAACAGCTTAAATCAGTCCTAAACAAGTGCAATTATCTATTTGCCACCTAAGTGGACTTTTATGTTTGCCTTTAAAAGGACTTAGACAGTTGCCACAGATGTGGACTTTGATGTTTGCCACTTATGTGGACTTGAATTATAGACATACACTCTCCTGAAATAGATTAGTTTTTGGAATTATAAAAAAGACCATTCACTTGCACCACCTGCTGCACTTGACTGTGTTAATACACCATCACCCATTTCTATTCCATCTACAGTCCTTGTTTGACTCACTGGCACTTGAGAACTGGTAGAAGGTTGACTTGCAGGTTGAGCGAGAGTTCTTTTTTGTAGACTAATTCTTTCTGTTTGTACTCTTCTCCTTGTCCATCTAGTATGGGATGAACCTTGACTGGCAACACCTGCACCACCTAGATCACCTGCACCACCTTCACCAGCAGCAGCAGACAAACCTATAACAACACCAGCACCTGATCCACATGAACCATCTTGACCAACTGCAGGTTCTGTTTGTTGTGCTTGCCTAGATGCACTACCATTGCCTTCTGCATTGTTTCCACCTACATCAAAAAAATTGAAAAAAACAAAAATCCTCATAACCTGTTCGATGATGTTTACATCAAAGACACACTTATAGGTTGAAGCTGAGATAACTACCTGTTGTTGCCTTTAGACCTTGTCCTTTACATGTTGCCTTATTGTGTCCAATGTTTCCACATGATTGACATGTAATGGTTCTTCCTTTCCTGCTCAGTTTACCATCTTTCACAAATGGTTCATCCTCATGTTTGGACCTCTTTCTTTTCTTCTTTGGTCGGCCTACCTGGACATGATGCTTAGGTGGCAAAAGTGTTGTTGTATATGTGGACTTCTCTTAGTAGTTGGTCCCACAAATTGGTTGTATCTTGTGAGAGTATGTTTCCTTCTATGTACTCAACCAATAACAAGGATTTACCCAAGTTTCTGGGGGTGGTGTCGCCTGGTCATTCAAAGCCATATTCCAACAAGCTGCAATAGCATGCTTATAAGGAATCCCTGTCAATTCCTATTACCTACATGAACATGTCATACTCATTACATCCACAACATACTGATTACCTAGTAAACCTGAAACTTGATACTTATTTGCTCCATTCCATTGCACCTTTATCAAATGAGCTTCTTTCTTGATGAATTCCATGATTGTGGTTGCAGTAGGGGTCAAAGGACCAGTACATTTATCAATCACACCTTGTATATTCATAATTCTCTTCATGCAATACTCCTTGATGTACTCTAAAAGTGTGATCACTAGCTTATCCCTACCTCTAACTATTTTACCGTTAAAGACCTCACAGATGTTGTTGAACAATAAATCAGATTTGGATCTACCTACAAATCAAAAAATACAATATCATTTAATGCTATACAACTATACCTAATACTCATAAATATGAAAGCAGTAAAAACTGTGATGGCATTAAGAAAATTACACGGTTAGTCCTAGCATTTATGTGTTACCTAAAAAATGAGATCTAGCCCAATGTTCTGCTGGTATCTTGTTCAACCATTCATGTGCCTTAAGATTAATCGTCTTAAGTTCCAACATACACTTTTTAAAATCGCTAACATTTGTAGCAGATGCAGCTCTCCACAACAAATCCTTGTATGCTTGTCCACACCATCCCTGCTTCATGTTTTCATGTATGTGTTGCAAGCAATATCTATGTTCTGCACTTGGGTAAATAGTTTTAATGGCCGGAATGATACCCTGCATGAACCAATTCATTAATCAACTACAAATTCATATAATTCAGTAATTCATATAATTCAGTAATTAAGAATTCAACTAGTCAAGCATAATACTAACTTTTTGTCTATTACTGATGAATGTGAAATTTGAATTGGGATGCAGATCTATGTCATCACCCAAACACTGCAAGAACCAGCACTATGAACTCTTAGTTTCACCTTCAACTAACACATAGGCCAATGGGTAAATCCCATTATTTGAATCCAGTCCAACCACTACCAATACTTGGCCTGGAAATGACCCCTTTATGAATACACCATCTAAGCCTAACAGATCTCTTCTGCAGGCTCTAAAACCCAATTTTAATGCTCCCAAACAAACGTATATTCTCTGAAACACCCTAGTAGGCAAAGAAGGATCGGTATTCCTTTCAACTGTAATCTTGACAGTGGTATTAGGGTTTGTAGACTGTAACTCAACAACATAGTCTTTAAGCATAGAATACTACAAAACGTGATCCCCTCTAATCTCTCTTTTAGCTTTAGCTTTAGCTTTGAAAGCTTTGCTCATAGCTATCTGAACCTCCAGCTCACGTTGGAGCTGGTCTTGAACTGCCTTAACTGGGATATCCGGATTAACCCTGACTTGTTCACATATCTTTTCAGACAAGAATTTGTAAGT
Source organism: Tanacetum coccineum (assembly GCA_026074375.1). NCBI lineage: Eukaryota > Viridiplantae > Streptophyta > Magnoliopsida > Asterales > Asteraceae > Tanacetum > Tanacetum coccineum. The sequence goes on along the minus strand of BQNB010140303.1, from coordinate 5,674 downwards.
GCAGTGCTTGATTTCCCTGGATTGAAGGCATGTGTGTGTATCCTTGTGTGTCTTTACCACCCAATTTTATGTGAATTCGTCTTTTCTTACATACAAGACCTAAGGGCATAGATCCCTTTTATCATGTGCATCTAAAAAAGAAGGAGATGCTTGACTGTCATCATTGGTACCTGTATTCTTCCTTTTTTACTCCTAGTAGTTGGGCCACTTGATCCACTAGGCCCGACTTCCATTCTACTATTTGGGCCAGTTGGTCAGTACCTTGTGACATTGTAAATACATGCACTTTTCTTTCACATCTTGCTCTTATCCTGACACTATCATTCTTATACAGCTTCAAATTCCTTCTGCTTTTAATGCAATGCAGGTAGACTCTATCCTTAGCCTCTTTTGGAGTAGTAAATTGCTGGCCAGTGTAAAATGAGTACTTCCACTGACCACTAGCATTTATAACACCTTCCATTTCCATCCTCAATTCGGCTAACTTTATCTTCCTGTAATTTCTTTTGTCAACATCCACGTCCTCTCCTTCTAAAACATCATCCGACACTAGATTAGTGATACCAATGTTGTCAAAAGGAAGATCCATGCTAATACCAAACAAATGGATATCAACATCAGGCTCTACAATATCATTCTCTTCATCTACCAAAAAATCTTCATCTACATCATCATCATCATCATCTGTACCTGCATCTTCACTAGACTAAACATCATATTCAGTTTCATATGCAATATCTATTCCTTCATCATCATAGAAGAATTGTCCATCAGTAGGAGCTGATTCATCTTCCTAACCATTACCCTATTCAGCATCTTCCCCATCTTCCCTATAACTGACATAATCTTCAATTACAACATCTTCAACACTGAATTCCTGAGTTCCCACCTCTTCCACAATGGGTGCCTCAGTGCTAACCTCTACCACAATTAGTTCTTGAGTGCTAACCTCTGACACAATGGGTTCTTGAGTGCTAACCTTTGCTAAAATCTTGAGTAGGACCAACATCTGGTTCCTCAGACACAGGGAGCTCATAGTGTTTCAACTTAGGAAACATTTAGGTTTACAGGTTCATTTAAGTTTAAGTCCAAGTCATCAACTCCAAATGACTCATCATGACTTAACCCTGAACTGTCCATACCACTCCCCGCAACATCAGCAAAGCCCGCCTCTCCATCCAATTCTATTTCATCAAATGATAATTTCCTCATCACATCATCTATAACTTGACTAGCAGTTGCTTGTTGTGAGACAAAACTCAGGTTTATGTCACTAAACTATGATTGTATTGTTGGGAGAACATGGCTTTGTGTGTCAAATCCATGTGCACCACTCAACTGTGTATGTGTGATGATAGACTCATCAGTGGGCGGGGTTAAAATACAATCAAGCATACACCTAGGTGTAATGGACTCACAAACAAAACCCTTATAAGGGGTACTTGAATCATGTTGTGGCAAAGAGCTAGGTGTGACAGAGTCACAAACAAGTTCCTTAATGGTTTCACTAGACTCTTGCCAGGTCAACAACAACATTTTTTCAGTTCTATTTGCTGCAATGCTACCTGCAGGCTCATCAGTAATATCTTCTAATGTTTCCCTAAACCATGGTGCCCCAAGGTAAGAGTCTAAAACGGTAACACCATGTTCTATATAGACCTCAATCAACTTAAAGCTCCTAACAAGGGTAGCCCGACAACGAACATCCTCCTCGCAAGCCAAAGCATACAACCCTTCATCTAGACTGGTGAGTGGTCTAAGATAATTATAAAACATGGGCTCAGATTCACCTGTGTAACCTAATTTAAGAACCATCATATTCAGCGCAACGACAGTAAACAAATCGATATCGACCATATCAAATATATCGACACGACCACTGACATACATTCGGCCTGGATACCTTTGAAATTTTCCACCATGATGTATTCGAATCGAAAACATATTGGGTGCATTATCTGAAAATCAAAATCAAACCCTAACTTCATAAATCGACAATAAAACAAGTAAAGAACACTACATTTGTAAAAAAATTAACTTTGAGCAAAAGCGCTTCAAATCATTACCATAAGTCGATTCGAGTTGTTCGATGAGTTGCTCGGTGGTGCCCGTCCACTGTCGACGGCGGAGCTTCCATCCCGTGTGGTCCACTAACACCATTGCATGTGGGGTTTGATCGAAGAAATAGACTGTAGGTATGGTTGTGTGAGTGATTTGTGAGAGAGTAGGAATATGATTCGGGCGGGAATAATCTTCTGAAATGATAGGGATGAGAGGTGCAAGTGAAGTGAATAGTGAATATATTAAATGGTGATGTGATGGGAAGTGTACACGTGTTCACCAAGAAATTTTACACTTAGGGACCAACGGTGCACTATACTACTTTTTATGCGAAATTACAATAATACCCGTCACTAACGAATCGAATTAACGATCGTTCATCCCTTGGGACCAAACACGCACCAAAATGACCACTTCTTGGACCATTCCCACCGATTTTCAAAACGGGGGACTGAATCCGCAAACGGGGTGGACCTTGGGGACCAACAGTGTAATTTAATAATAATGTCTTTTTTATTCATTTTGCAAGTGAAGTCTTTAATTAATATATTTTGTCAAACACTCTAAAAAATAATCAAATCCAAACATTATATTTAAAAATTGCATTTTGTAATAGCTGATTATATGATTATCCATTTTCAAAACAAATAAGCAAACCCAAACACCCTCTTAGTATTCCGTCCAACTTAAGAATTACTGTAGGATCGATATTCCTTAATGAAACACTGATATACTGTCAACTATGCAGAATCTAGTTGGCAGTACTAAGAAGAACACACAAAGATTAATCAAACGATTTGTATTATAAACCTTTTGAATCTGCCTAAATTGCAGATCCCTAATACAATACTAATAATTCGTGTTCGTGTGTTTCTAATGTCTTCCTAGAAATCCTTTTATAAACATAAGGATAACCTCTAGTAGATGTACAGTCCTTGTATGACATAAACACTAATCAATACTAATCATTAAAATAACTGTTACAAGATAATTACTTAACATAACCGTTTAAATGATAATCCTTTAAGATTCCTTTATCCACGGCAGTACTTCGATCTTTAACTGGCAGTACTTTGACTTTCTACTTAGCAGTACTTTGACCTTTTGTCTTGTATGTCCCAACAATCCTCCCCTAACTTGAATTCTACTTGCTTGACTTCAAGTTTCTTGATAGTTGGTCTTCTTTGTTCAGCATCAGTCTGTCTTGTCATTAAAGCAGTACTAGCCTTTAATCTTTTAAGCTTCATCCTTTGAGCAGTATCTTGTACACAATCTGTTTGAGTATCTTGAAATGTAACCCCTTGTTATAAACATAAACACTTCTCTTTGTCTTAGCATCAAACAGATTGTTCTTCTCAGCAACATGTCTTCTCAGCAACGTAAATGGTTTTTATGAGCCTTTACCAAGTAGCCATTTACTCTTGGGCTAGTCAGTTCTTTGGTACCTAGAAAAGGTAATAATCCATGGTAAACTGAAAACCACTTCAACACTCAGAACATTAATCATAGTGTGTTGAATACTATATGACTTTTGGTAAGTCATTACAACCATAAACGGATTTGAT
>BQNB010140302.1:0-17434 GCA_026074375.1 Tanacetum coccineum | reverse complement strand
TAGTTTGTAAACATGATACGGTTATATAAATTCCAAAAAGTACTTGGTATGAGCTATAAAATTCAATGAATTTTCAATACAAAAGACTTACCAATTTAACTTGTGTTTTTAGAAATTCCAACTAAAATAAACTGCTCTCGATTGATATGTACATCAAAACACTCATTTATGTTATAGCGTTTATCTGATATACAATAGTCTCATTTAAAAATATATTTATCAACTAACAAGACTAATGTGGTCAAATATAACCATGCATGCACATTTCGATTAACATGTTTTACAGATTAAGTTTTCTTATTTCCAACCTAATAGTTATATGCAATGCATGATTACGTATGAAATAATGATTCAACATATATACCTTAGTGGTAGACGAACTGAAGTAAGAACACAAACACCGCTTCAAAAAAAACAAACCCTAAGATTCAACGAGATATGATCGAGACCGAAACTGTGACGTAACCTCATAACTCTACCCAGTCACAAACCATACACCGCCAACGAATAAGACAAAATGAACTACTCGAACACAACCCACTGATCACAACCCTCTGAATAATGCCTTACCTGAACCCAAGCTAATTCATGCTATTTTCCAACCTTCGCACGAACTGAAAACGAGTTTAACATGAACCACACCCGAACGAACCCGAACACAAGCAAAGTTAACGTGAACCCAACCTTGGATTACGAGTATCTAACCTACGATGTGCACGAATAGTCACTACAACATTTGCCATATTCCCCAGCGACAAATCTGGGGTATCCCGGACGACTTGTCGCTGGGGATACGTTTCCCGGGCGACAAGTCGCCCGGGAAAACATTGAAATAAATTGACTAGTCAACGTGGCAATATTTTTTGTCGTTTAGTTGTAGCTTTCCCGGGTGACATGTCGCCCGGGATAGTTTTTTTAATATTTTTTCCCCAACTTTCCCGGGCGACATGTCGCCCGGGATAGATTTTTAATATTTTTTTCCCGAGCGACATGTCACCCGGGATAAGTCTGCAAATTTTTTTGGTACTTCCTAACAACAGGTATTTCCAGATTTTTCAGGAATTTTTCGGGAAAAAATCTACCAATACTCAAACCTGTATAAACCAATATATAATCTACCAAAAATACATTACAACTTCTTCCAAAACACAATACGATCAACGCATTTGATATAATAAAGGTAAATATGTTCAAAATCCGAATAAACACAATATAGTCTACAAAATGGGTGACGATGTCACAAAACTTGCATTATCCGCAAGATACAAGTCAATATTCACCAAGATAACAAGTTCTAAACGTACGGGGAAATCAATATTCACATAAGGGTCGCCAATATACACTTAAGACACAAAATAACATATACTTAACAAACATCTCCTAACTATCGTCCTCATCCTCCCTATCCTTGCCGTCGTCCTCATCATATCCCTGCTCATCATCCCCGCACCCGCCACTCCCGCTCCCACCACCTATCTCAGGCTGTGACTCAAGCTGCGAAAGCATATGGGAAAACTTGTCGTCACTCTTAAATAACTTCATGAACATGTTCACCTGACGCGTTAGCACCTTCTCACTCTTTTTCATCTTAGCGACATTAGAGGAGTGCGTGCATGGAGGCGAGGGCGGAATGACCGTGCGCTGTCCTGGTAAAAACCTACCAACACCAGGAATGTGTCCCCGCTGCTTGCCCCCACGAACGATGGCCATTATCTCATCCTCGGTGTAGGGCACACCCGTCTCGGTGTTGGAGCCTAGACCCTGTAGCCTCAGCATCTCATCCTACGTAATCACAAAATCACAAGATAGTTATATATTAGTCGGGTTACTATATTATTTCTCTACAAATTATTAAAGTGCGTGTTTTGAAACATAACTTACATATAGAACTTTGTCCTCAGGGTTCAAGAATACGCCGTTAACAGTATGTGTCAAGAAGAAGGTATGTATGAGCGACGGGTACTCTCTAGTAGATGAGCTCTCCATCTGCACATACACACGTATATAAGATGAAACAAATTAAAAATGACAAATCACGACACACCAAAGCGTTAATTATATATATGTAAAATAATTATAATGCTTATTACATGCATATCTCGGAGGGCGGCAATAGACCGGGATCCCTGTCGGCATACGACCTTGCTCTTTGCCCGGTTTTTTTTTATTTTGGGCAGCCCGGGCACGGTTCTTAGGGTCATTCCAAAACGCAATCTGCGCATCCTAATTGACCTCGGAAATGTGCCTTCTTGCCATTGTAGATCTTTTGTAGATGCTGCTGGATGGCCGCATAGATAAGTGGCCAACGATCGGATTCCATGTGAGGACGCATGTCAAACTGGGTTTGCAATCATATACCACAAAGACAGAGTTAGAGATATAATTTATATATTTATCTAAATTTGTTTATTTATTTATATGATATAAATAAATAAACGAATTTAGATAAATATACACAATTAAATAAATGAACACGATAATGAAATAAACATAAAAGGATAATGAAATAACTTACCCCAATCCTTGCCATGACCCCCGCCTTCTCCTCCGGCGGCACTTGGCGCCAGGAAGGGTGGTGCAACGGCAACTCCCGAACGAGCTCCCCAAGGTAGTTGGCCCAATGAGCCGCATGCTCACCGAGAGGCATCAGGGTCTCTCTGTCGCCAAACTCAAACCGGATCGGGACGGGGCCACTTTTATCCGTGATGGCCTTTAACCCTAGGTTCCGGGTCTCCTGGCGGGTATGCTGCCTGCCCGCTCTCCTGCCACCCAAATTGGGTTTTCGGGTGCCTTTACCTGCAAATTCAAGTGAGTGATAAAGTCACATAAAATTCAAGGCAAGCAAATTCAATGTATCAAGTTTATGCTTGTATTACAATAATCCAGAAATTCTTACCTCGGTTGCCCAAGCAACCCCCACAACCGGTGGGTATCTGGTGTGGAGGGGGACGATCATCACCGCCACCGTCACCGCCATGACCCCGTGCAACATCTGCTGACATCTGTACAAGTAGCATTAGGATAACATATAGAAATTCATGACAAAACATTCAAAAAGCAGTCCCAAACAGGGGACTTTCCGAAATTAATTTCTAATAAATTAATTTCGGACGGGTTTTCTATAGGATGATTAAATTCAGACGGGGATTTTCTGAAATTAATCACTAAAATCCTAAAACATTCCTAAACGGTTCAATAAACGAGCACATTTCAAGGTAATAACACAAAGTAACCAAACGGCTTATATCAAGAAAGTTTTATCATTAACAACTTATTATAATTATCAAACTTTCATTAACCAAACGGCTTATATCTAATATTTCACTTCCAACAACAATAATAACCACTATATCCGTATAAACACGAAACATACATAATTTCAACGCAATTCACCTAATAATAACTATAAACTAACAAAATTTAAACAATAAACATTCCCCGGCGACATGTCCCCCGGGATACCAAAAGGAGAAAAAAAATTATAACATACCTTCGGCTCGTCGTCGGCTCGATTGTGGACTCGGCTCGGCTCGGCTGTGGACTCAGACCCGCTACACTCTTAACTGCCAAAAAAATTAACATAATTAAACATCAATTCGTGTGTTCAATTCGTTGCAAAAATTTGCAATTAAAACTTGATTATCACCACCAATCACTTCAATTCGTTGCAAAAATTAAACACCACTTCCTATTAGAATTATCATTTTGAGGGTAAAGGAAAGAATTATGTTTAGAGGAGGAGGGGGTTCGTGTGCTCGTGTGCGAGTGTGAGTGGCAGTGGGTTATGTGGTGGTGGGTTCAGTGGTGACTGGTGGTGATGGGGAGTGGTGGTGGTGGCAGTGGGTTATGTGGTGGTGCTGTTAAAATCGCCAAAAGTGTTTTTTTTATATTTTACGTTTTGTGTAACTGGCTGTAAACACAGATCTGGTTTTGATGCCAGATAAATCCCGGGCGACATGTCGCCCGGGAAACCCTCAACTTTGTCGTTTAGCGCAAAATGGCGCCATAACGAAAATTTTGGAGGGCCTTTTTAGCGAATACTAAAAAACTTTCCCGAGCGACATGTCGCCCGGGATTGTTTTTATTAAAAATTTATAAAGTTTTATAAATATATTAAAAAGAATAATTTTTACCAAGACCTTTCCCGGGCGACATGTCGCCCGGGATGAGTTTTATTTTAAAAAAATATACAGTCTTATAAATATATTAAAAACTGTATATTTTTTTGCAAAACCCTTTCCCGGGCGACATGTTGCCCGGGATAGGTTTTATTTAAAAAAAATTTAGTCTTATAAATATATTAAAAACTGTATATTTTTTTTGCAAAACCTTTTCCCGGGCGACATGTCGCCCGGGATAGTTTTTCATTAAAATTATTTTTACAGCTTTTAATAATTAATATTATTTATAACTATTTTCATAAAGTGAATAATTATTATTTTAGAAAATATATAATTATTTTTTTTATAAAATAAATAATTATTATTTATAATTATTTTTATAAAATATATAATTAATATTTATAATTATTTATTATAATTAATTTTTTTTAAGTATGCGCGTATCTCACACGCGCATGCCTCAACAACACTGATCGAACACCGAAAATTTTCATCGGCTCAATTGTCAGTGTTTTTGGAGCACAAAAAAGAACACTGCTCAGTTTTTTATCGTAAGCTACTACATTCTGGTAAATATTTTATCCTTGTTATCGTTACACATTAGATGTTCAACGGATGAGTCAATATGGTATCGTTGTACATTAGATGTCCAACGGATGAGTCGATATGTTATCGTTGTACATTCGATGTCCAACGGATGAGTCGATATGTTATCGTTGTACATTAGATGTTCAACGGATGAGTCGATATGTTATCGTTGTACATTAGATGTTCAACGGATGACTTGATATGTTATCGTTGTACATTAGATGTTCAACGAATGAGTCGATATGTTATCGTTGTACATTAGATGTTCAACGGATGAGTCGATATGTTATCGTTGTACATTAGATGTTCAACGGATGACTCGATATGTTATAGTTGTTCATTAGATGTCTAACGGATGAGTCGATATGTTGTCGTTGTACATTAGATGTCCAACGGATGAGTCGATATGTTCTCGTTGTACATTAGATGTTCAACGGATGAGTCGATATGTTATCGTTGTACATTAGATGTTCAACGGATGACTCGATATGTTATCGTTGTACATTAGATGTTCAACGGATGAGTCGATATGTTGTCGTTGTACATTAAATGTTCAACGGATGAGTCGATATGTTATCGTTGTATATTGGATGTCTAACAGATGAGTTGATATTTTGTCATTGTACACTAGATATCCAACAGATGATTCGATACTGTACATTAGATGTCTAACGGATGAGTCGATATGTTATCGTTGTACATTAGATGTTTAACGGATGAGTCGATATGTTGTCATTGTACATTAGATGTTCAACGGATGAGTCGATATGTTTTCGTTGTACATTAGATGTTCAACGGATGAGTCGATATGTTATCGTTGTACATTAGATGTTCAACGGATGAGTCGATATGTTGTCGTTGTACATTAAATGTCCATTGGATGAGTCAATATGTTATCGTTGTACATTAGATGTTCAACGGATGAGTCATTATGTTATCGTTGTACATTAGATGTTCAACGGATGAGTCGATATGTTATCGTTGTACATTAGATGTTCAACGGATGAGTCGATATGTTATCGTTGTACATTAGATGTCCAACGGATGAGTCGATATGTTATCGTTCTACATTAGATGTCCAATGGATGACTCGATAGGTTATCGTTGTACATTAGATATTCAACGGATGAGTTGATATGTTGTCGTTATACATTAGATGTTAAACAGATGATTCGATATGTTAACGTTGTACATTAGATGTTCAATGGATGAGTCGATATGTTATCGTTGTACATTAGATGTTCTATGGATGACTTGATATGTTATCGTTGTACATTAGATATCCAACGGATGAGTCGATATTTTGTCATTGTACATTAGATGTTCAACGGATGACTTGATTTGTTGTCGTTGTATATTAGATGTCCAACGGATGAGTCGATATGTTATCGTTGTACATTAGATGTTCAACGGATGACTTGATATGTTATCGTTGTATATTCGATGTTCAACGAATGAGTCGATATGTTGTCATTGTACATTAGATGTTAAACGGATGACTCGATATGTTATCGCTGTACATTAGATGTTCAACGAATGAGTCGATATGTTGTCGTTGTACATTCGATGTTCGACGGTTGAGTTGATATGTTATTGTTATACATTAGATGTTCAACGGATGACTCGATATGTTATCGTTGTACATTAGATGTCCAACGGATGAGTTGATATATTGTCGTTGTACATTAGATGTCCAAAGGATGAGTCGATATGTTATCGTTGTATGTTAGATGTCCAACGGATGAGTCGATATGTTATCGTTCTACATTAGATGTCTAACGGATGAGTCGATATGTTATCGTTGTACATTATATGTCCAACGGATGAGTCGATAGGTTATCGTTGTACATTAGATATACAATGAATGAGTCGATATGTTATTGTTCTACATTAGATGTCCAACGGATGAGTCGATATGTTATCGTTGTACATTAGATGTTCAACGGATGACTTGATATGTTATCGTTGTACATTGGATGTTCAATGGATGAGTCGATATGTTGTCGTTGTACATTAGATGTTCAATGGATAAGTTGATATGTTATCGTTGTACATTAGATGTCCAACGGATGAGTCGATATTTTGTCGTTGTACATTAGATGTTCAACGGATGACTTGATATGTTGTCGTTGTACATTAGATGTCCAACAGATGAGTCGATACGATATCGTTGTACATTAGATGTTCAACGGATGACTTGATATGTTATCGTTGTATATTAGATGTTCAACGAATGAGTCGATATGTTGTCGTTGTACATTAAATGTTTAACGGATGACTCGATATGTTATCGCTGTACATTAGATGTTCAACGAATGAGTCGATATGTTGTCATTGTACATTAGATGTTCAACGGTTGAGTCGATATGTTATCGTTGTACATTGGATGTTCAACGGATGACTCTATATGTTATCGTTGTACATTAGATGTCCAACGGATGAGTTGATATTTTGTCGTTGTACATTAGATGTTCAACGGATAAGTCGATATGTTATCGTTGTACATTAGATGTCTAACAGATGAGTCGATATTTTGTTATTGTACATTAAATATCCAACAGATGAGTCGATATAGTACATTAGATGTCCAACGGATGAGTTAATATGTTATCGTTGTACATTTGATGTCAAACGGATGAGTCGATATGTTATTGTTGTACATTAGATGTTAAACGGATGAGTCAGTATGTTATCGTTGTACATTAGATGTTCAACGGATGAGTCGATATGTTGTCATTGTACATTAGAAGTTCAACGGATGAGTCGATATGTTATCATTGTACATTAGATGTTCAACTGGTGAGTCGATGTGTTGTCGTTGTACATTAGATTTCCATTGGATGAGTCGATATGTTATCATTATACATTAGATGTCCAACGGATGAGTCGATATGTTATCGTTGTACATTAGATGTCCAACGGATGAGTCGATATGTTATCGTTGTACATTAGATGTCCAACGGATGAGTCGATATGTTATCGTTGTACATTAGATGCCCAACGGATGAGTCGATATGTTATCGTTGTACATTAGATGTCCAACGGATGAGTCGATATGTTATCGTTGTACATTAGATGTCCAATGGATGACTCGATAGGTTACCGTTGTACATTAGATGTTCAACGGATGAGTTGATATGTCGTCGTTATACATTAGATGTTCAACAAATGATTCGATATGTTATCGTTGTACATTAGATGTTCAATGGGTGAGTTGATGTGTTATCATTGTACATTAGATGTCCAACGGATGAGTCGATATGTTATCGTTGTACATTAGATGTCCAACGGATGAGTCGATATGTTATCGTTGTACATTAGATGTCTAACGGATGAGTCGATATGTTATCGTTGTACATTAGATGTCTAACGGATGAGTTGATATGTTATCGTTGTACATTAGATGTCCAACGGATGAGTCGATATGTTATCGTTGTACATTAGATGTCCGACGGATGAGTCGATATGTTATTGTTAAACATTAGATGTTAAACGGATGACTCGATATGTTATCGTTGTACATTAGATGTTCAACAGATGAGTCGATATGTTGTCATGTACATTAGATGTTCTACGGATGAGTCGATATGTCATCGTTGTACATTAGATGTTCAACGGGTGAGTCGATGTGTTGTCGTTGTACATTAGATGTCCAACGGATGAGTCGATATGTTATCGTTGTACATTAGATGTCCAACGGATAAGTCGATATGCTATCGTTGTACATTAGATTTCCAACAGATGAGTCGATATGTTATCATTGTACAATAGATGTCTAACGGATCAGTCGATATGTTATCGTTGTACGTTAGATGTTCAACGGATGACCCGGTATGTTATCCTTGTACATTAGATGTTCAACGGATGAGTCGATATGTTGTCGTTGTACATTAGATGTTCAACGGATGATTCAATATGTTATCGTTTTACATTAGATGTTCAACAGGTGAGTCGATGTGTTGTTGTTGTACATTAGATGTCCAACGGATGAGTCGATATCTTATCGTTGTAAATTAGATGTTTAACAGAAGAGTCGATATGTTATCGTTGTACATTAAATGTTCAAAAGGTGAGTCGATATGATGTCATTGTAGATTAGATGTTCAACGGATGAGTCGATATGTTATCATTGTACATTAGATGTCCAATGGATGAGTCGATATGTTATCGTTGTACATTAGATGTCCAACGGATGAGTCGATATGTTATCATTATACATTATATGTCCAACGAATGAGTCGATATGATATCGTTGTACATTATATGTCCAACGGATGAGTTGATATGTTATCGTTCTACATTAGATGTCCAACAGATGAGTCGATATCTTATCATTGTACATTAGATGTTCAACGGGTGAGTCGATATGTTATCGTTGTACATTAGATGTCTAACGGATGAGTCGATATGTTATCGTTGTACATTAGATGTCCAACAGATGAGTCGATATGTTATCGTTGTACATTAGATGTCCAACGGATGAGTCGATATGTTATCGTTGTACATTAGATGTTCAACGGATGAGTCGATATGTTATCGTTGTACATTATATGTCCAACGGATGAGTCGATATGTTATCGTTGTACATTAGATGTTCAACGGATGAGTCGATATGTTATCGTTGTACATTAGATGTTCAACGGATGAGTCGATATGTTATCGTTGTACATTAGATGTTCAACGGATGAGTCGATATGTTATCGTTGTACATTAGATATTCAACGGATGAGTCGATATGTTGTCATTATACATTAGATGTCCAACGGATGAGTCGATATGTTATTGTTGTACATTAGATGTTCAACGGATGAGTCGTTATGTTATCGTTGTACATTAGATGTTCAACGGATGAGTCGATATGTTATCGTTGTACATTATATGTCCAACGGATGAGTCGATATGTTATCGTTGTACATTAGATGTTCAACGGATGAGTCGATATGTTATCGTTGTACATTATATGTTCAACGGATAAGTCGATATGTTTTCGTTGTACATTAGATGTTCAACGGATGAGTCGATATGTTATCGTTGTACATTAGATGTTCAACGGATGAGTCGATATGTTATCGTTGTACATTAGATGTTCAACGGATGAGTCGATATGTTATCGTTGTACATTAGATGTTCAACGGATGAGTCGATATGTTATAGTTGTACATTAGATGTTCAACGGATGAGTCGATATGTTATCGTTGTACATTAGATGTCCAACGGATGAGTCGATATGTTATCGTTGTACATTAGATGTCCAACGGATGAGTTGATATGTTATCGTTGTACATTAGATGTCCAACGGATGAGTCGATATGTTATCGTTGTACATTAGATGTTCAACGGATGAGTCGATATGTTATCGTTGTACCTTAGATGTTCAACGGATGAGTCGATATGTTATCGTTGTACATTAGATGTTCAACGGGTGAGTCGATGTGTTGTCGTTGTACATTAGATGTCCAACGGATGAGTCGATATGTTATCGTTGTACATTAGATGTCCAACGGATAAGTCGATATGCTATCATTGTACATTAGATGTCGTTGTACATTAGATGTCTAACAGATGAGTCGATATGTTATCATTGTACAATAGATGTCCAATGGAACAATCGATATGTTATCGTTGTACATTAGATGTTCAACGGATGACCCGGTATGTTATCGTTGTACATTAGATGTTCAACGGATAAGTCGATATGTTGTCGTTGTACATTAGATGTTCAACGGATGATTCGATATGTTATTGTTGTACATTAGATATCCAACGTATGAGTCGATATCTTATCGTTGTAAATTAGATGTTTAACGGAAGAGTCGATATGTTATCGTTGTACATTAAATGTTCAACGGGTGAGTCGATATGATGTCGTTGTAGATTAGATGTTCAACGGATGAGTCGATATGTTATCGTTGTACATTAGATGTCCAACGGATGAGTCGATATGTTATCGTTGTACATTAGATGTCCAACGGATGAGTCGATATGTTATCGTTATACATTATATGTCCAACGGATGAGTCGATATGATATCGTTGTACATTATATGTCCAACGGATGAGTTGATATGTTATCGTTCTACATTAGATGTCCAACGGATGAGTCGATATCTTATCGTTGTACATTAGATGTTCAACGGATGACTCGATAAGTTATCGTTGTACATTAGATGTTCAACGGGTGAGTCGATGTGTTGTCGTTGTACATTAGATGTCCAACGGATGAGTCGATATGTTATCGTTGTACATTAGATGTCCAACGGATGAGTCGATATGTTATCGTTGTACATTAGATGTCCAATGGATGAGTCGATATGTTATCGTTGTACATTAGATGTCCAATGGATGAGTCGATATGTTATCGTTGTACATTATATGTCCAACGGATGAGTCGATATGTTATCGTTGTACATTTGATATACAACGGATGAGTCGATATGTTATCGTTCTACATTAGATGTCCAACGGATGAGTCGATATGTTATCGTTGTACATTAGATGTTCAACGGATGACTTGATATGTTATCGTTGTACATTAGATGTTCAACGGATGAGTCGATATGTTGTCGTTGTACATTAGATGTTCAATGGATGAGTCGATATGTTATCGTTGTACATTAGATGTTCAACGGATGAATTGATATGTTATCATTGTACATTAGACGTCCAACGGATGAGTCGATATTTTGTCGTTGTACATTAGATGTTCAACGGATGACTTGATATGTTGTCGTTTTACATTAGATGTCCAACGGTTAGGTCGATATGTTATCATTGTACATTAGATGTCCAACGGATGACTTGATATGTTATCGTTGTACATAAGATGTTCAACGGTTAGTTCGATATGTTATCATTGTACATTAGATGTTTAACGGATGACTCGATATGTTATCATTGTACATTAGATGTCCAATGGATGAGTCGATATTTTGTCGTTGTACAGATGTTCAACGGATAAGTCGATATGTTATCGTTGTACATTAGATGTCTAACAGATGAGTCGATATTTTGTCGTTGTACATTAGATGTTCAACGGATGACTTGATATGTTATCGTTGTACATTAGATGTTCAACGGTTAGGTCGATATGTTATCATTGTACATTAGATGTTTAACGGATGACTCGATATGTTATCATTGTACATTAGATGTCCAATGGATGAGTTGATATTTTGTCGTTGTACATTAGATGTTCAACGAATCAGTCGATATGTTGTCGTTGTACATTAGATCTTTAACGGATGACTCGATATGTTATCGTTGTACATTAGATGTTCAACGAATGAGTCGATATGTTGTCATTGTACATTAGATGTTCAACGGTTGAGTCGATATGTTATCGTTGTACATTAGATGTTCAACGGATGACTCGATATGTTATCGTTGTAGTTATAAATTAGATGTTCAACAGATGATTCGATATGTTATCATTGTACATTAGATGTTCAACGGGTGAGTTGATGTGGAGTCGTTGTACATTAGATGTCTAACGGATGAGTCGATATCTTATCGTTGTATATTAGCTGTCCAACTCATGAGTCAATATTTTATCATTGTACATTAGATGTCTAATGGATGAGTTGATATGTTATTGTTATACATTAGATGTCTAACGGATAAGTCGATATGTTATCGTTGTACATTAGATGTCTGACAGATGAGTCGATATGTTATCATTGAACATTAAATGTTCAACGGATGACTTTATATGTTATCGTTGTACATTAGATGTTCAACAGATGAGTCGATATGTTGTCGTGTGCATTAGATGTTCTACAGATGAGTTGATATGTTATTGTTGTACATTAGATGTTCAACGGGTGAGTCGATGTGTTGTCGTTGTATATTAGATATCCAACGGATGAGTCGATATGTTATTGTAGTACATTAGATGTCCAACGGAAAAGTCAATATGCTATCGTTGTACATTAGATGTCCAACAGATGAGTCAATATATTATCATTGTACAATAGATGTCCAATGGAACAGTCGATATGTTATCGTTGTACATTAGATGTTCAACGGATGTGTTGATATGTTGTCGTTGTACATTAGATGTTCAACGGATGATTCGATATGTTATCGTTATACATTAGATGTTCAACGGGTGAGTCGATGTGTTGTCGTTGTACATTAGATGTTCAATGGATGAGTCGATATCTTATCGTTGTAAATTAGATGTTTAATGGAAGAGTCGATATGTTATCATTGTACATTAAATGTTCAACGGGTGAGTCGATATGATGTCGTTGTAGATTAGATGTTCAACGGATGAGTCGATATGTTATCGTTGTACATTAGATGTCCAACGGATGAGTCGATATGTTATCGTTATACATTAGATGTCCAACGGATGAGTCGATATGTTATCGTTGTACATTAGATGTCCAACGGATGAGTCGATATGTTATCGTTGTACATTAGATGTCCAACGGATGAGTCGATATGTTATCGTTGTACATTAGATGTCCAACGGATGAGTTGATATGTTATCGTTGTACATTAGATGTCCAACGGATGAGTCGATATGTTATCGTTGTACATTAGATGTTCAACGGATGAGTCGATATGTTATCGTTGTACATTAGATGTCCAATGGATGAGTCGATATGTTATCGTTGTACATTATATGGCTAACGGATGAGTCGATATGTTATCGTTGTACATTTGATATACAACGGATGAGTCGATATGTTATCGGTCTACATTAGATGTCCAACAGATGAGTCGATATATTATCATTGTACATTAGATGTTCAACGGATGACTTGATATGTTATCATTGTACATTAGATGTTCAACGGATGAGTCGATATGTTATCGTTGTACATTAGATGTTCAACGGATGAGTCGATATGTTATTGTTGTACATTAGATGTTCAACGGATGAGTCGATATGTTATCGTTGTACATTAGATGTTCAACGGATGAGTCGATATGTTATCATTGTACATTAGATGTTTAACGGATGACTCGATATGTTATCGTTGTACATTAGATGTCAACGGATAAGTCGATATGTTATTGTTGTACATTAGATGTCTAATAGATAAGTCGATATTTTGTCGTTGTACATTAGATGTCTAATAGATGAGTCGATATTTTACATTAGATGTCCAACGGATGAGTTAATATGTTATCGTTGTACATTTGATGTCCAACGGATGAATCGATATGTTATCGTTGTACATTAGATGTTGAACGGATGAGTCAGTATGTTATCGTTGTACATAAGATGTTCAACGGATGAGTCGATATGTTGTCATTGTACATTAGATATTCAACGGATGAGTCGATATGTTATCGTTGTACATTAGATGTTCAACGGGTGAGTCGATGTGTTGTCATTATACATTAGATGTCTATTCGATGAGTCGATATGTTATCGTTGTACATTAGATGTCCAATGGATGAGTCATTATGTTGTCGTTGTACATTAGATGTCCAACGGATGAGTCATCATGTTATCGTTGTACATTAGATATCCAACAGATGAGTCGATATGTTATCGTTCTACATTAGATGTCCAACGGATGACTCGATATGTTATCATTGTACATTATATGTTCAACAGATGAGTTGATAAGTTTTTGTTATACATTAGATGTTCAACGGATGATTTGATATGTTATCGTTGTACATTAGATGTTCAACGGGTGAGTTGATGTGTTATCGTTGTACATTAGTTGTCCAACGGATGAGTAGATATATTATCATTGTATATTAGATGTCCAACTCATGAGTCGATATGTTATCGTTGTACATTAGATGTCTAACGGATCAGTTGATATGTTATCGTTTTACATTAGATGTCTAACAGATAAGTCGATATGTTACCGTTGTACATTAGATGTCCGACGGATGAGTCGATATTTTATCGTTGAACATTAGATGTTCAACGGATGACTCGATATGTTATCGTTGTACATTAGATGTTCAACGGGTGAGTCGATGTGTTGTCGTTGTACATTAGATGTCCAACAGATGACTCGATATGTTATCGTTGTACATTAGATGTCCAACGGATAAGTCGATATGCTATCGTTATACATTAGATGTCTAACAGATGAGTCGATATGTTATCATTGTACAATAGATGTCCAACGGATCAGTCAATATGTTATCGTTGTACATTAGATGTTTAACGGATGACCCGGTATGTTATCGTTGTACATTAGATGTTCAACGGATGAGTCGATATGTTGTCTTTGTACATTAGATGTTCAACGGATGATTCGATATGTTATCGTTGTACATTAGATGTTCAATAGGTGAGTCGATGTGTTGTCGTTGTACATTAGATGTCCAACGGATGAGTCGATATCTTATCGTTGTAAATTAGATGTTTAACGGAAGAGTCGATATGTTATCGTTGTATATTAGATGTCCAACGGATGAGTCGATAAGTTATCGTTGTACATTAGATGTCCAACGGATGAGTCGATATGTTATCGTTGTACATTAGATGTTCAACGGGTGAGTCGATGTGTTGTCGTTGTACATTAGATGTCCAACGGATGAGTCGATATGTTATCGTTGTACATTAGATGTCCAACGGATGAGTCGATATGTTATCGTTGTACATTAGATGTCCAATGGATGAGTCGATATGTTATCGTTGTACATTAGATGTCCAACGGATGAGTCGATATGTTATCGTTGTACATTAGATGTCTAACGGATGAGTCGATATGTTATCGTTGTACATTAGATGTCCAACGGATGAGTCGATATGTTATCGTTGTACATTAGATGTTCAACGGATGAGTCGATATGTTATCGTTGTACATTAGATGTTCAACAGATGAGTCGATATGTTATCGTTGTACATTAGATGTTCAACGGATGAGTCGATATGTTATCGTTGTACATTAGATGTCCAACGGATGAGTCGATATTTTGTCGTTGTACATTAGATGTTCAACGGATGACTTGATATGTTGTCATTTTACATTAGATGTCCAACGGATTAGTCGATATTTTATCGTTGTACATTAGATGTTCAACGGTTGAGTCGATATGTTATCATTGTACATTAGATGTTTAACGGATGACTCGATATGTTATCGTTGTACATTAGATGTCCAACGGTTAAGTCGATATTTTGTCGTTGTACATTAGATGTTCAATGGATAAGTCGATATGTTATTGTTGTACATTAGATGTCTAACAGATGAGTCGATATTTTGTCATTGTACATTAGATGTCCAACAGATGAGTCGATATTGTACATTAGATGTCCAACGGATGAGTTAATATGTTATCATTGTACATTTGATGTCCAACGGATGAGTCGATATGTTATCATTGTACATTAGATGTTGAACGGATGAGTCGATATGTTGTCGTTGTACATTAGATGTTCAACGGATGAGTCTATATGTTATAGTTGTACATTAGATGTTTAACGGGTGAGTCAATGTGTTGTCATTATACATTAGATGTCCATTGGATGAGTTGATATGTTATCGTTGTACATAAGATGTCCAATGGATGAGTCATTATGTTATCGTTGTACATTAGATGTCCAACGGATGAGTTGATATGTTATCGTTGTATATTAGATGTAAAACGGATGAGTCAATATGTTATCGTTCTACATTAGATGTCAAACGGATGACTCAATACGTTGTCGTTGTACATTATATGTTCAACGGATGAGTTGGTATGTTTTTGTTATACATTAGATGTTCAACGTATGATTCGATATGTTATCGTTGTACATTAGATGTTCAACGGGTGAGTTGATGTGTTGTCGTTGTACATTAGATGTCCAACGGATGAGTTGATATCTTATCGTTGTAAATTAGATGTCCAACTCATGAGTTGATATGTTATCGTTGTACATTAGATGTCTAACAGATGAGTCGATATGTTATCGTTGTACATTAGATGTCCGACGGGTGAGTCAATATGTTATCGTTGTACATTAGATGTTCAACGGATGACTTGATATGTTATCGTTGTATATTAGATGTTCAATGAATGAGTCGATATGTTGTCGTTGTACATTAGATATTTAACGGATGACTCGATATGTTATCGCTGTACATTAGATGTTCAACGAATGAGTCGATATGTTGTCGTTGTACATTAGATGTTCAACGGTTGAGTCGATATCTTATCGTTGTATATTAGATGTTCAACGGATGACTCGATATGTTATCGTTGTACATTAGATGTCCAACGGATGAGTCGATATTTTGTCGTTGTACATTAGATGTTCAACGAATAAGTTAATATGTTATCGTTGTACATTAGATGTCTAACAGATGAGTCGATATTTTATCTTTATACATTAGATATCCAATAGATGAGTCGATAATTTACATTAGATGTCTAACGGATGAGTCAATATGTTATCGTTGTACATTTGATTTCCAACGGATGAGTTGATTTGTTATCGTTGTACATTAGATGTTAAACGGATGAGTCAATATGTTATCGTTGTACATTAGATGTTCAACGGATGAGTCGATGTGTTGTCGTTGTACATTAGATGTCCATTGGATGAGTCGATATGTTATCGTTGTACATTAGATGTCCAACGGATAAGTCGTTATGTTATCATTGTACATTAGATGTCTGTAACACCCCCAAATTGGGTCGCAGCAGAATATGGGTCCGGGGCGTGTTACTTCATGAATCAACAATACAAGAGATATATAGAACGACCAAAAAGTCGTTTGAAAACGATACATTGGAATTAACAAAGTCATTGTTACA
>BQNB010140301.1:0-17434 GCA_026074375.1 Tanacetum coccineum | reverse complement strand
CTTATATATTTTATCCTTTTGTAGATTTTGACCCTTTTTGCCTTGGTTAAGGGCATTTGGTTGAGATCTGTATTAGGGTTGCTATATAAGTGTGTACTAATCCACGAATCAGCGGCTCAAACCCTAATTTGGCGATCTCTTTTTGAATCCTAATTCGAATCGATCTACTACCTCTCTCGCGTAAGGATTGTTATTACCCCTGTTTGTTGAGTGTAATCATGTGTTGATTGATCTCTGAACGAGCGTGTAAGGTGATCCTTCACCTTGAGACCATAGGGATTGGTCTTTTTTTTTAGGGTTTCATTCTTCGCTTTTGTGGGTTTCTTTTCATCTGTATTTTTCTTCACTATGGACGATCAACGATCCAAGGAGGATGACGTGCGAATGATTTCCACGTCTATTTATGTCACTAATTTCCCTAATCACATCAATGTAAAGGAGCTGTGGAGAGTTTGTAGTCAATTCGAGAATGTCATTGATTCCTTCATTCCTAATAGGAGATCAAAAAATGGCAAGCGTTTTGGTTTTGTTCGCTTCATTAAGTCTACGAATGTAGATCGATTGGTTGATAACCTTTGTAGGATTTGGATTGGGCGGTTTAAACTCTACGCAAACGTCGCTAATAGGCCTCCTATTAATAAAGGTTATCATTCGCAGGCTAATACACATATTAATTCATCATCTGATGTGTCTGCTTTTAAACGAAAGCATCCTTCTGTGATTAATGGTGGGGACCAGAGACCCCCTAATTCTTATATTCAAGCATTTAAAATTGGGCATATGTCACATAATGATGAGGGTTTGTCGTAGCCAACATTGGTTTTAGATGAATCATGTCTTTATAATTATGATTTATCTTTATCTTTGGTCGGTAAACTAAAGGAGTTTGGTTCTCTCCCAAACCTGAAAAAGATTATAGAGGAAGAAGGATTTTCTAATATTAATATTCGTTATATCGGAGGTTTCTGGGTAATGCTCCAATTTCAGTCTAAAACCGCTCTAGACAACTTTAATTCACATGTAGGAGTTAAATCCTGGTTTTCATCGATTCAACAAGCTTCTGACTCTTTCAGTATTGATGAAAGAGTAGCTTGGATTGATGTTGAGGGTGTTCCTCTAAAAGTTTGGTCTCGTAATACCTTCGTTAAAATCTTTTCGAAATGGGGTTCCCTTTTGTACGAGGAGGACGAGGATGCTTCATATTTTCATAAGAAGCGATTGTGTATTAAAACTACCTCCAATGAGAATATTTTCGAGTCTTTCAAAATTGTCGTTAAAGGTAAGATTTTTTGGATTCGTGTAAAAGAAGTATCAGGTTGGGCCCCTGATTTTTCAGACTCTCAAGACGACTCTTCTGAGTCGGATAATAAATTTGTTGATGACAAATCAAAAGATGGATATACTGAGAAGGTAAGCGAGGCTGAGGAAATTCCTGATACTGTTTTTGAAGCTGAAGAACCTGGTGAAATCAAAGGGTCTGTCACGAAAGAATGTAAGCATGAAGAAATGAAAGAAACTCACTCTGAGGACCCTTTTAACATTTATGATCTTCTTGTAAAAAACAACAATTAAATCATAATGTCTCGATTCAATCAGAAGGAGATCCAAAGTATCCGTCGGGGTTCTCACCTCATAAGTCTGATGAACTTGTTAAGAAACATGTCTCGTCAGAACAGGATCATGGTTCTAAGATAGTTACCAAGGAGGATGTAAGTATTTCGGCTAATTCAGGTTCTTTTAAGTAGGTTAATACTCTTAAAACAGATGGTTCTATGCTACAACTCATCGAAGACTTGATTAAAGTGGGAAAAACAATGGGTTACAAAATAGAGGGGTACATAAATGACATCGAAGAGATTGTGAAGAATCAAGGAGAGCAAGAGTTTTATAAATGATTTTTTTGTCCCTCAACGCTCAAGGTCTTGCCCAAAATACTAAAAAAGATTAGATAAAGGAGTTATTTATTAAAAATAAAGTTCTTTCTTTATAGGAAACTAAAATGGAGCATGTGAACCTTTTCGACATCAGATCTTGTTGGGGTAATCTCTCTTTTAATTTTGTAGTCGGTCCTTCGGTGGGTAATTCTGGAGGCATCTTATGTGTTTGGGACCCTAATATGTTCCATAAGGAGAATTTTATAGTTTCGGATTATTTCATTGCTATCATGGGAAAATAGCTTCCCAATGATAAGAATTATCTCATCATATCGGTTTATGCTCCTCAAGAGCTCTTAGAGAAAAAGATGCTTTGGCAATATTTGGTTCATGTCATAGGCGGTTGGAATGGTGATGTTATTATTATGGGCGATTTTAATGAAGTCCGTACTGAAGCTGAAAGATTCGGTTCTACTTTTAACATTCGTGGTGTGGCTACTTTTAACTCTTTTATTTCTACAGGTGGTTTGGTTGAGGTGTCATTAGGTGGGTATTCTTATACACGGGCTCATAAATCCGCTACCAAAATGAGTAAACTTGACCGTTTTCTTATTTATGAGAATTTAATGAGGAATTGTCCCAACATCTCGTCTATTACCTTGGATAGATTCTTATCGGACCATAGGCCTATTTTACTTCGTAAAATCTGCCTCGATTATGGGCCTATTCCGTTTCGTTTTTTTCATCATTGGTTTGACATCATAGGTTTTGATTCGTTTATGTCTGAAGCTTGGAAAGAAATTAAGATTCAAGAATATAATGCTATGCTAAAGCTTGCAAAAAAGTTAAAGATTCTTAAAGAGAAGATTCGATCATGGGTGAAAGACAAGAAGGAAAAAGCGCATGTTCTTAAGAATTCCTTAAAGAAGAAGCTTGCTGATATCGATTCCATTCTTGACAAAGGGGAGGCGACTTCTGACGTGTTGGAAGACAGATTGGATACTATGAATTCTTTAACTAAATTGGAGAAAATGGAGTAGCTTGAATTGGCTCAAAAAGCTAAAATAAAATGGTAGATCGAAGGTGGCGAAAACTCAAAATATGTCCATGGTATTATCAATAAGAAACGTAATAATCTTGCTATCAGGGGTATAATTGTAGATGGGGTTTGGATTGAAGATCATAGTGTTGTTGATAAATGTTAAATTGTATATATAAAATACCCAGGATTTCGCCAATAAAAGCCAAAAAATATGACAAAAGAAGGAAATATGTGTGCTTTTGTGTCATAATGTACAGGAAAGAATATTAAAGTCAAAAAGAGCAAAAACGAGCCAAAACCGACAAGAAACGGAAGAGACAAGTGATCAAATACAAGAGAGAGATTTGAAGCCAATTTCAAAAGCCGGATCAAGACCGTGGTCAAGAAAGTGAAGAAAAGGACAAAAAGATTGAAGGAAAAAGACCATTTTGCCCTTACAATGGAAAATGAAAAGTCTAAAATACCCTTGGGCCTTTTTACACCAAAAAGCCCAACAAAAAGCCCAAAACAAAAGTCCATTTCCTGGTTTCTAAACTACAAGGGCCAATAATGACAATTTCCAAACTTATTTTACACTACATCTTTGAAAGAGAAACACAAGGGCTAGTATTGCATATACTCCAAACTTTCAAACCACACGCGGGCTTAATTCTTCCCTAACCGTCCTACAACCAATTCTCCCGCCCAAACAAACCCAAACACTGTGCATCTCTTTCTTCCACCTTTACCCTGCACCTCACCACCACAGTAACACTCCTCTATTCACTCCCCACCTCTACATACCATTTTAACCTCGTATTAAAGTCCTGTCCACCTCACAAATCCAACGTGGCAACTAGCTATTGGTTCAAACTCTGTAAAAGTCCACGTGGAGCTCTATGATTGGCCAGAACACGTCAATAGACGGCTTGGATTAAAGGAAAAACGGTTATCAAGATCTAACGGACAAGATTGGTCAACTCAGAAGTCAAAGCCTCTTCCTCAGCTCACTCTCAGCTTATAAATAGGATAGCATAGCTAATTTTTAGTTGTTCCCATTTCTCAAGCTTTTAGAGAGTGATTGAACCAGTTTACTTTACTTTCAATTCATTTCCTTTCATTGTACTTTACATTTACTTTCAATTCAGTTACTTTCACTGTACATTCAATTCCTTCATTCCTCCATTGTTACTGTTACATTTGTAATAAGCTCAATATAGCTTATTTTGTTCAAAAGTTGTTCAAATCTTGTTAAAAGCTTTTTATAAACTGTATTTGTTTACTTTAGTTCAATGTTGTCCATTTAAATTTAGTTTGATTCAAATTTTGAAGCAATAAGGAGTAATAAGCTACATTTAGCTTATTGAGCTTAAAGCTCAGGTTTTAGAGGCAAGGTGCCAATTAGGTTCTGAAATTGAAAGCCACTCACTCAACAAGAGTGGCTAGAGTTCAGAGACTACAATTCAAAGGTTAAGTTTCATGATTTTGATTTTTAGCATTCAAGTAGCTTAAATTCAGTAGCTTATTTCTTTGTTTTACTAGTGCTTAATTCTGTTTAATTTTGCTTAGTTAGTTTATAGATGCAATTACTTTAAGCTGTTATAGATAGAATTCATTGAAAGTTCATATTTTAGATTCTGTCATATAGAGGAGTAAAGCTAGGTGAGTAACTAGCTTAATCTTCTTAATAAGCTATAGGTTTTAGTGTTTAGATAGTTTAAGTAGGTGAGTTCTAGTTTGAGTAGATATAAGGTTTTAGTATTTTTAGTTTTAAAATAGATTTTAAGTAGAATCAAGTTTGGACAGTTCAGGATAAGGAGTGTTTGGGTTAAAGTGATTTTGACTTTTAAAGTCAACTTAATCCTGTCAAAACACTTTACTTAGTTGAGTTTGACAAATTGTTCAAGTTTTAAACAGGTTTTTCAGGTTAGTGTATAGAATTTAAAGATTTAGAGCTTAATAAGCATGTTCCAGCACCAGGACAGTTTTTATGCAAAGTAGCTTTAGAGTTAAGTAGTTTAAAGCATTGTAGAATTCAATTTTGGTTATTGTACATTTAGTTACATGTAGTGAGTTAGTTTAAGAGCCATGAACTAAGAATCTTGGCATGCACTCACTGATTTGTCAATTACATCAGTAGTGACTCAGTAAGTATTGTTGATACATATCATTTTTCTAGTTACTTTATAGCATTTTAAATTAGGAAGATAGAATTTAGTATAAAACACCTTAATAGTATTCCACTAGCTTAATAAGATTTTAATTTTATACTTTCAATTAATAGCATTTTGATTAGCTTTTTGTCCTTTACATAGTGGTTTTGGGAAGCAGCTTGAATTACTGCTTATTTTCTTTTATGTTTCTAAGTTCTAGTTGTTTTTACCAAAAACCTTTTATCTAGGTTTATTCAAAGTTCATAGGAGAGCTTATTTGCAAAACTTCAGTTTCTAAGAATTAGTTTTAAGCTAGTTAGCTTATTAAGAATAGCTTAATAATAGATATTAGCTTGAACCTTAGCTTTTCAAGAACAAATTTCTTGATAATCTTGTAGACATTTAGCTTATCTCTTTTTAGACATCTTTAGTACACATCTTAAGCTTCATATAGTTTCTTTTGGTTTTAATTTTCATTTAGAAATAAGCTAGGAATAAGCCAAAGCTAGAAAAGTTAGATTTTCAAAAGCAAAACCTTAGTTTCTGTTAAACAGAGTAAAATGCTTAATTTTTAGCTTATTCAGTGGATAAAATGTCATAGTGCTTTTATTAAAGTTGTTGTGTATAAGCTCAGGCTTAACTTTGTAGTTTTAAGTTTTTGCTTATTCTCATTTTTTAGAAAAGCCATTTGTTGATTTTCACTTTTTAGATAAGCTCAAAATAAGCCAAGTCGTAGGGTTCAATTTGTACTTTTTCAATAGTTAGAGGTTACCCGTTTTAACTAGAGTGTAAATTTTTGATAGTTATCCCGCCTACCCTTTACTTCCATACTTTTCATTTTCTACCCTGTATTTTTAGAATAATAAAATAGTTTTTATATTTTTAATTTTAGTTTAATAAAATTAGGGTTAAGACTTTAATTAGCAAAATTAGGGTTCAATTAGTTTATAAAAATTGGGCATTTTTGTTCCATTAAATTTCTGCACCTTTTTAGTAGATAAAAACCATTTTTCTTTATTTTTCCAGTTAAGTTTGTATTTTCTAGAAATTAAAATAGATTTTAGGTAATTTCTTTTTCTTATAAAATTCATAGAAAATAGAAAAATAGTTGGAAAATTCTAATTCTTTTTATAATAATTTTCTTTTTCAATCTAGTATTTTTGAAAAATAAAAATAGAATTTTAGTAATAATTTTTAGAAAAAGTTTATTTTTAGTAATTCATTTTACTTTAGAAATTCATAAAAAATTCAAAAATAGTTAAAAAATTCTAATTCTTTTTCCTAAAATTTTCTTTTTAAATTTGTGATTTTTAGGTATAAAATTTGTTAAAAGTAGTGCCTTAGATTTTAAATTTCAGTTTTAGCTTACGTTTTTTATTTTCGTGTATTAAAATTTCGTGCTAGTTAATTGTTTTTAGTTTATGCTATTATATTCGTAGTGTAATTCAAAATTCAAAAATCCTTTATCAATTCTTGACTCGAATCCGAATTATTCCCAAATCTCAATTCACGACTTCGTTGGGATACGACCCGAGAAGAAATACTTCCCGGTTAAAAATATACGTATTGTGTTTTCTTAAGTGAGATTTTACCCTTTTATTTCTCTAGTTTGAGAAGTAATTGGGAAGAATTGTCACGGGATTTATACTATACATATATAAATTTGACTAGTGCTTACAAACTGACTATACCAGAGACAGTAGGCAATTAGGTAGTACAGCAGACCAGGATACAGTGTTTCAACTGTAGGGAATTTGGTCATTTTGATAAGGAGTACAAAAAATCAAAAAGGGCAAAAGATTACACTTATCACAAGAAAAAGATGTTGATGTGCAAACAAGCTAAGAAAGGTGTTCCATTACAAGCAGAGCAAGCTAATTGGCTAGAGGACACGGATGAAGAAGTCAATGAACAAGAACCGGAAGCACATTACAGTTTCATGGCAAAGGTTAAGGCTGTCTTACCTGCAGACTCAAGATCTGATGCTGAGCCATTGGAAAAGGTACAATACGATGCTGAATATAATGTGTTTGCCAATGAGAGACAACATTATGAGCAACCTGAATCCATTAATGACACATATATGGTGGAAAAGGTTGATAGTACTGTCATTCCTGATTCATCAGATAAGTGTGATGGTGATAATCAGGCTGATTAAAATGCTGCAGAATATGATGATGAGCGTGTTGCGCTTGCTAATTTAATTGCAAATTTAAAACTTGATACTAATGAAAACAAAAAGATTCAAAAGCAATTAAAGAAAGCAAATGCATTACTATCTCAAGAATTGAAAGAGTACAAATCTACTCTTGAGGAGACTAATAGAACTCCTGGGGAGTCTAATAGTACTCGGGATAGATGCATAATTGCACTTCAGAACAAAGAGATTGAGCTTGAGAAGTACAAGACTTACCATGATCGTACAATTGAAAATGACACACTTGAACGCTAATTAAAGAAACTCTAGACTATTAGTCAAAAAGAAAATGGGACATAAAAGAGTTTTTGAATTAAAGAATATGAAAATTTCTGTGTCAATAAGGAAACTTGATGCCGTTAGTCCAATCATAGTCTTTAACAATATTAAGTTACGAAGGTCTTGTTTAAGGAAAAACAAGGTTATAACGTGATTTGAAACTTTAAGGGAGGATAAAGATCTTGACAAATTGATTGCGATGAAAAAGCAATTAAAGATTTTGAATGAAATTGTTTATAAACGAAATCAATCAATTCAAAACATTCATATGTTAGCTCAAAAAGGCTCAACATATAATGGAAGACCATCTTTTGCAAATCCTATGTACCTCAAGAAAGCTCAATCTGAAAAGCCATGTTTGTATGAGATACCATATGATACATCTGATCTTGCAAACAGATTTGCCCCTAATAGGGAAGAGACTTTGACTCTTGAACAAGAGAGTATATCAAAATTAAATAAAGACTTAGTGAAATCATACGACTACACAAACCAAAATAGTCTTTATGAAATTTTTTATGAAATTTTAAAACCACCATCATAGGAATATCTTGATCAGTTGGCACACGTAAATGAAGTTCGAAAGAAAATGTGAAGAAAATCTTTTGTAAAGAATAAGCCTCACATTGTTAAAAACATAGGTTTTCTACCTACTTAAAAATCGATAAGCAAAAGTAGACAAGCTTATAATGTAATGACTAATAACATAAATCATTTCAATGAAATTGTTGATTCAGCTTGGGCAAAACATACGTACGATAAATTTCGTGCACAAACTTCTCAAGATATGACCGTACTAATAAAAAATTGTTTGATGCCTCTTGCACTAAAGACACAAAATAATAGCTTCAAATTTGTAAATGAACTTAAACAAAAGATGTTTGCAGATTTACAGTACGTTCAATCACTTGAAAAAGCTGATTTTCAAACATATATGATCTACTTCTTCAAGAGTGTGTCTTAAAAGATGTAATGTGTCTTAAATTTTTTTTTTGAACAGCGGATTTTATTAAGAAACTAGCAAGAAGCTAGAATTACAGAGAAAATCAAGAAGGTTTTTAAGCCATCATCCCAAACTTGGAACGATTGCTTTACATCTAGACTTCACCAATAAAAAAGATATGGAAACAACCCATCAGCAAAAATTAGCGCTTTGAAGGTTTCTTCTCCTCGAAATAAAGTTTGTTCGATAAGACCAACAAGCACCATACCACAAAAAAGACAATTGGATATCATTTAACTTTAGATGAAGATCGTAAAGAGGCCATCCAGTTGATCCATTCTGAGGAGTTAACGTGTCGATTATTCGATATCACACCAAGAACAAATTTTACGCGCAATTTGTCTGACTAAACAACAACTAAAATATATATGTCTCGTAGATTAAACCCCCCTATCACAAAATGGGACAAAGGATAGAATCTGATCTCAATACCTCTACGGGAAATATTTAATTCGTAGGAAGCGCTTGCCAATTTGTTTTTCCAAGCTAGTTTATTCACCTTAATCGGGACTACTTTTAATCAAAGAGTTTTAGAATCATACCGTCAAAAGAGACGTTGCAATCATCAATAAATCTCGAATAGAAGCGACAAGATCAACTCCCTCGTCCCTCTTAAAGACCAAGGAACAATCTATCAGGGTACACGGATTATGCAGATCGGAATGAGCCAAGTCCGTAAGCTTCTTGAACTGAGACTGCTCATGACTTCGCCTCTAATGCTGCGGACGGAAGTTATTATCAAGGCTGGGCTCATTAAGCTTCATTACAGATTGAACGCAATCTTTATACTTTCAAGAGCATATAATAACGGGGAAATAAAGAGGCTTCAAAGGCTTGCTGACAATCCAAATTTCGTTCCCAGAATTTCGTAGTTTGCACATTGCCCACTTTTAATATAATAAAATCACGATGTTAATACCTTGATCTTTCTACTTCCTGCTTCATTTAATAATCCCTCCCAGAAGACTGCTAGTTATTTAGTGACTTTATTTACTCACCATCAAACTCCGTAAATTGCCTTAATTACTTAGACTTAAAGATTATTATGGGAATAAAATTATCCAGAACCATTTCATCAATAAAGGTCTGTTTAAGAGCAAAAAGGCTTGAAACTCCAAGAACACCTTTCCTTCTTTTGGACGCCAACAAACTTTGTTCCATTTAACCCAATAAGATTAGTACTTTTGAGCTCATGTCCATTAAAAAAACTGGCATCGAGATAGATTCAGCGAACATATAGCACCGTTATAGGGACACTTTAAAGATAGAATGTGGGAAAATATCGGTATGAACCTAAAGATGCGAGTTAAGTAATGTAAGCTAACTCCAATTGAAAGGGACTTTAATTCCAATTGGATAGCGAGATTGCTCCTTATCAATAATTTTCCGTCCAAGCTGGTACAGGGACTTGTTTGCCTCCATTTGTACCTAAGTAAGTAATCGGGTATTAAGAAATTAGACTAACGAGTTTTGAAAGCCGCTACTTTGATTTATCATCTCCAACATTAACCCCTTAATCTTGCTTTTAGACATATTGATACGTAATCCCGAAGCTCGAAGAAGCATTCCAAAACTATGAACAAGAGTATTAAATTATTATCATCACACCATAGCCCAAAACACCGCATCGTCGCATATCACATATGGTGATAAGATTCACAAAGGACTTAGATGAATTCCTTTAAATAACCGTCGTCCACAACACTTTGTATGATAATGTAGGATTCCATATTTAAAATAAAAAGGAACGGAGTAAAGGGTCACTTGCTTAAGCCTTTGAAGAATTGAAATTCTTCCGTAGGACTCCGTTTATGATGATGGAACCCGCGACAGATCTTAAAACATTTTGAATCCAATTCGCGCACTTATTGCCAAAACCTGAACTTTTTAGAAACATCATCAGAAATCCCAACGAAAACAGAATCATAAAGCCTTTTTCGAAAATCAACCTTGAAATTAAGGATTGCTTTTCTCTAGGACTTACACCAATTGAATGACATCATTACAGGATGAATGGCATCTAAGATTTGTCTATCTGAAAATAAAAGCGGATTGATCTTCATAACAATATCACCCAAAACTCCTCAAGACGATTGGCCAAGATCATAGCTATGATTTTGTAAATGCTTCAATTAAGACTAATTGGTCTAAAGTCTTTAACCAAAATTTGCTGTCATGAAATTTCGGGATAAGGCTATGAAACAAGCATTACATCACTTGGGAATGTCACGAAAAGGGTAAAGAAATAATTAACAGCTGCAACAAACATCATTTTCAATTACATGTCAAAAATTTTCTATAAAAGCCAACGAAATCCATCCGGACCAGGAGATTTGTCGGAAACACATCCCACACCGCCTTCCTTTACTTCCTCTTTTAGACACCGCACCTTTTAATTCAGTTTGTTGATGATAGAATAGTCTTTAGGAAAATCATAATCTATACTGGGAATTCGTTTAGCAGAAGGTTTTTCAATCATTTCCGGAAAATGTAGAATAAATTCAGATTTAATAACTTGCGATTATCTTCCCACTTACCATCAACCATAATACCTCGAATATGTTAGATTGACTTCTTTTTTTATTCTAGACCCATGAAAATATCGAGAGTTTCGTCCCACTCAATCGCCCATTTAAACCTTAGCCTTTTGTGCCAAATCCATTACTATGAATTTTATAAGGTATTGAATGGTTTTAATAACCTCATTCTTCTATTAATTATGATTATCAGAAGCTTAGCCTTATCTAATATCAGCATCTATTTGTTATTTCTCTTCTTTAAAGAATTCAGAACCTCCATTCTTGCTTTTATAGATTTTAAGCCACTCACGAATTTTACCTTTAAGAAATTTAAACTTTTGCATCACGTTCCTCATAGCATTGTTGATCGATAGAAATAGTCTTAGGAAAATTCATATCAATAAGAATTTTACCTTTAATAATGATATCAGAAGCTAGGCCCTTATCAATTAACTTTTTTTTTAATTTAACAACTTTACTAATTTTAGTTGATAAGCGAAAAGAAATAGTGTGAATATTGAAGTGACGGAGTATATGATTAATGAAACATTTGTAAATCAACTAGTCAAGCCTTTTTAAACACTCATCAATCCAATTCAAACCCTAACAAAAACAAAAATGTTTGATTGGCAAGAAATCATATTCGGTCTAATCTTCGCACTCCTTGTCGCTAAACTCATCTCAATCATAACCTCCTTTCGCGACCAAAACCTCCGCATAACTCGTGTTAACGAAGAAGATGAACAACAATTAGATACTGTAAATGAACTAGAACAACCATTGCTTAGTAATGACAATATTAATAATGATGATGATTGGGAAGGTGTAGAGAGTAGTGAATTAGACGAGGCGTTTAGCGCGGCTACTGCGTTTGTGGCTGCCACTGCGGCGGATAAGGAGAGAAATAAGGTGTCGAATGAGGTGCAGTTGGAGCTGTATGGTTGTTATAAGATTGCTACTGAGGGGCCGTGTACTGCGCCTCAGCCGTCTGCGCTTAAATTCACTGCAAGGGCCAAATGGTATATACATATAGTGGTTTTGTTATTGTTGTATGTTATATGTTTTACGTTACGTGTTAGTAATAGTCACGTTCCTTAGTGTAGAGGGACACGGGCCACTAACGGCGTGTGAGTATGAACATTGCCTTCTACATATTGTTTTGACTCGTTTTATTGTGAGTAGTGAGATTTTGAGGTTGTGTTTGAGTTTGATAAATTGGGGGTGTTTGGATTAGCTTTTTCTTTTTGCTTATGGGCTTATTTGAATTTGACACCACTAATAAGCATAATGTTTCCGGCGTATGAGCTTTTCAAGTGGATAATATGGATCTAAATAAGCCATAAGCTCAAATTGATAGACCATAAGCCAAAAAAGTGAATTCTTGAGCTTTTTCAAACTCAAATAAGCTCATTAAGCTAGAAAATAAGCTAATCCAAACACCCCTGGGAGTTTGTTTAAGCTTATTTGTGGGCTTATCAGCTTATTTGATTTCAGCTAGCCCGACTTATTTGAGACTTATGGACTTATATACGTTTATTATATTATGATAAGCTTATTATATAAGCCCATAATTCGTCTCAAAATAAGCCGGAAAATTTGAGCTTATAAAAATATATGCCATGATCAAACAAGCTCATAAGCCCATAAATAAGTGATACTTTTGAGTTAGACTGGACTATGTTATGTGCTTCTAAAATGTACTATGGTAACGGTAAATTACTTTTACAGCCGTTGTAGTTTTAGAATTTTAGTCGTTTTGTTGGTTTTATTGCTATGTTAGTGGGTGAGGTTTTAAGGTTGCGCTTGAGTTAGGTCAATTATGCTTTTGAGTTTAACTTGGCTCTGTTATGTGCTTAATAGAAGTATAATGGTATTAAGCAAGGGTAGTGTTAATTGTAATTGTTGTGTCGTTTTTTTGTTCTATGTTAGTAGTAAGTTTTAAGGTTGTGCTCGAGTTGAATGAACTAAGTGATGCTTCATGTTTATCAAGGCTAGTACTAGTTGAGTTGATACTTGCTAGATTGACTTGAATTGACTTGATAATATATGGACATGAATGGTAAAGATATGAATTAAAACAAGATAGAAGCACGAGGGTTTCTCACAGGTCCAGTAGTTGGTAGTAGAGCTCAACTTAAGCTAACCAAGTTCAATTGAATTGATAACGCTCTTAGTAAATATAAGAATACATATATTTAAGACATCAGGAATACTTTTCATCGGTCGCTTAGAAAGTTTAACATGTGGGGGTTGTTTGATTCTCTTCACTTTCATGGAGATCAGTAGACGTGGCCACTCCTTGCCATGGTTGCACTTTTTTTATTATTTGCTTTAGCTATTTGAATTTGGAAATGTGGAATGACTCTATAGTTGATGCTTGTATGATAGATGTGAAGTATTTATGTTGCTAAATTTATGTATCTAGGTAGGTACACTTAAATCCTTCTGTAAAAATGACTATCCTACAGTTATATGTAAACATGTGGTGTGAAGTGATAAATGTTACCAAGGCTTGACATGGATCATTTATTCACAATGCCTATGTAGATTTTAGAGCTTCAAATATCTATAAATTCATTAACTGCGATACCCTATTGCCAATGCTATTTTTGTTGTTAACATTTTTCTGTATTTCGTTCCTGTGGATATTCATTGTTATTCATTACTTGATTTATCGGCGTTGCCATATATTGATCAGGACTTTGCTTATATGCCCGATGCTATATCTTCATCTATGGTTCCAACTCTATTCAGTTGTGGTTTCTGGACTTTGACATTGTTATGAACCTTCTACACAAAACGTAGAAAATATCTTTATTATGAATTCATATATGGACATATATAGTAGCTCATAAGTCATATTCTTTATTGGAAACTAGCTTGCGCTCCCTTTATTTATTTCACATGTAATTTAATGCACAACCTACATACGTGGTGTGTGCCAGGAATGCATGGAAAAAACTAGGTGCAATGCCCGCGGAGGAAGCAATGCTAAAGTATCTCGAGATTATTACAGAGTTATACCCTACATGGGTTGCTGCTGGTTCATCTTCTGTGAGAAAATTCTCTATTTGTAAATACTTATTTTATTAATATCATTAAAGCTAACTATGTTTGTTCCTTGATTTGTTGATCAACAGAAGGGAAGAGGTGAAGATGCTAACGAACGATCAAGTAAGGATACCAGACCAATGGGACCTGTTTTCAGCTCTTTTATCCATGAAGAGGAGTCTGACGAGTTGTAAGGTTCTTTGAACCTTTTTATATTTGAGATTACTGTTTTTGAAAGAGTTTTGATCTTCTAGCTGTTACATGTTCAATAGTGAGTGTGTATGTGGTTAAGTAGTATTTAGACATTGCTGCTACAATGATTATCTAAAATCTTTGAATAAATTCATTTAGGAAGGCGCGCCGCGCGGGAATCCAAATAGACTTTGGTGACTTTCAAACTTTATGACCTGTTCCTTTTTAGCCTAAGTATTTATATTTGACAAGTTTGAGATACAACACGATTCAAATGGACCCAATGATAAGTAAATAGGCCAAATTTGGCACCTCTTGTTGTGTCTGCTTAAATAAATTGAGCAAGTATGACTGTCTGAAGCCGTCTGGACGTAAAAACATGTATTTGATTTAAGATGTTGGAGGTATAGAAAGGTGAATATTAATGATTATGCACCATTGGTCCTTTCTGCATGATATTTAGGTGATGCCGTCTCTTCTTTATATCTGGACTGCTTGAAGTTTATCTGTTAAAGTTTTTGTATGATGATAAATAATCTTATACCTGTAAGTTTTGGAGATTAAATGTATAAACTCTATTAGCTGGATAATAAACCTATGATGGTTATTGTTTACGCTATATATGGTTATTGTTCACCTGAAAGATTAAGTAAGAGTAATGGGTAATGTTATATGGTTAAATACCTAAGTTTATAGAAATTTAGATGCTATATATGCCTTTGCGAGAGAAGGTGTTACAGAGAACTTGATCAATTGTGTTGAGGGTGGCATTGCACAATGATAAAATTCTCGAATAAAATCATTTAGGACGTTGTGGGATTAAAAATAGACTTTTGCGACTTTCAAACTCTATGACTTGTTCCTTTTTAGCCAAATTTTTATATTTGACGAGTTTAAGATAAAACATGATCCACAAAGACCCACTGATAAGTAATTGGGTCAAATTATGCACCATGGTTCCTCTCTGCCGAAATTTGGTTGGTGCATTCAACTGTTTATTCAAAAACTACTGGAATGTTATCTGCCAACGTCTTCCTATAATTTTGATTAACCACTGCCTGCAAGTTGTCGAAATTAAATGTATGAAATCCATTGGCTGAATAATGAAACCTATGATGGTAATTGTTTACACCAGGCTCACCTGGAAATTTATGTAACAGTAATCATATATGGCAAACACCTTTATTTTCAGAAAATTAGTGAGAGTTTATGCAAGAGTAATGAGTAACGTTATATGGCTAAACACCTTTCTTTTCAGAAAATTAGATGCTATACATGCCTTTGCAAGAGAAGGTGATACAGAGAACTTGATCAAGTGTGTTGAGGGTGGCATTGCAGTGGATATGAAGGGTATTTTACCTTCTTATTTCTTCAAGTCATTCGTAAAATTTATTTATTAGTTAGTCTTCATTGGGGCTGGGGATGCTTTAAACTTTCAAACTGCAATATATATTTAATGTTATTACTAAAATTGCAGATAGCGAGGGCCGGACCCCTTTGCATTGGGCTGTTGATCGTGGCCATATTGAAGCTGCAGAATTGCTCTTAAGTAGGAACGCTGATGTGAACTTAAAGGTAACCTGGATGTGAATTGTTTACCATATTGTAATAGAGTCGACAATTTCAACCTTATCACTTGAAAATAGGTCAAAGTGTCAATGTGGGTTGAACAGTCAAAACGGGTTGAAAGTCTCCTAGAGTAGTATATGAATGTGCACATTCAAACAATCTAGATTTTGTAATCATATGTAATACACTGATCATTTGCATAATTTAAAAAATAGCCGGTGAACAGTTTTGACGGGGGCCACTACAACTTGATCCTGCTCCCTCTGTTTTTACTCGTATAAAAATTTCCCGTTTTGATCCTTTACACAAAGTGCATGACCCACCCATTTGTCACATCTCATTGGTAGCTTCATATATAATGCTGTTTAGAAAGAAGTTTTTAACACCTTGTGTCATTAACAAGAGGTGATAATAAGATTTAAAGTTTTAGTACAATGTTAGTGAGATTAAGAGTTCACATGTACGTTACATTTCGTGGGATTAAGAGTTCACATGTACGTTACATTTTGTGGGACCTAACCCCACTTACATGAACTCATATTTCTACTGATTTTCTTACGTGAAGGATAACGAGGGCCAAACACCGTTGCATTATGCCGCTGTTTGTGATAGAGAAAGCATCGCTGAGTTACTTGTGAAGAAAAATGCTGCTACGAATATAAAAGATGATGACGGTAACTACCCTTCTGATCTTTGCGATTCAAAATGGCCCTGGATCCAACCTCAAGTACCCTCTCTTGAGTCTTAATTGATAATTTTGCTCACGTCTTTTGTCAAAAACCCACAGTTTTGTCGGAAGTTATGTTATATGTCATCTGGAATTTTAGATGAAATTCAGTAATTAAACATTAGTACTGTCAGTTGATGTATTTGAACAGTGTGTCAGGGTTGATAGCCTCAGTTATCAGAAATGAAAGAAAATGATATTACATGGTTTTGCAAAGGGTATTGTCAGGTTCTAAATGTGATTGTTGTATACTATAGTAGGAACCATTTTGCTGTTAAGATAGAAGCTTTAGGTGCTGTTTGTTATGGTGGTGTGGTATGAAAAGAATGGAATCACACTTGTAATCAAATGTTTGGTTTACTTTTGGTTATGGGTATGAGAAAAAAAGTTCATTAAACCCATAGAATTGATTGAAGGCAATTTAGGTAGGTATCAATATTTTGTTATTATTCTCTCTCATCAGCTTCAAAATTGTACATTTATATATATATATTTTTTATTATTTAATTATATATCTATTTTATATAATATACCTATATCAAATCAAAATCTATACCCATATTTAAATCTCAATCCAAATTCAAATCTTAAACCAATTTACAAACCAAACGGGTCCTTAGTTAGTCAATATCTATCAACCTATAAACTTTCTTTGTATTTGTTTTTTTTTGATGCCTAAGAGTTGGACTCTCTCGGCTTCAACTTCCTAACTACCATTGCTCCATGATGTCTGTACATTTGGGTAAAAAATTTCATTTTATCCAATTTAGTAAGTAGTTAATTTTTTTCGTAGCTTACTCTCTTATATATTACTATATTAGCATAAATTTAAAGCCATCTATCCTTATA
>BQNB010140300.1:0-17435 GCA_026074375.1 Tanacetum coccineum | reverse complement strand
AAATAAGCTCAAAAGAGCTTATAGCCAAACGGGCTAAAACACCCTTAAGTACCTAAGTGCCCAAGGGTCTTACAGAAAAGACCCAAGGGCACAGCGGTAAGAGGTTTGGTTATAAAAGGGGTGTATTGAGGGTGAGACCCGGGTTCGAGTCTTGCTCACCCAGGTTTCCCCTTATCTCCCCTTTTTTTTTAGAAAAACTTTTTAAACAAACTTGTAGAACACATGAAGCTTATCATTTTTTGTAACTACAACTTTTTGAGAAAAGCTAAAAATAAGCCGAAAAAGAGCTTTTTGATGGCAGTTTGCTTATATTGAGCTTAAAGGCAAATATGGCTTTTTCTTTTGACTTTTTGGACTACTAAGCTAACTTTTGAACAAATAAGCTGGAATGAATTATCTAACCTAACCTAAATAAGCACTAATGAGTTAAAATCTAACAACTAAATAAGCTGAAAAAGGGCTAAATAGACATAAAGCTTAAATAAGCTTAAGGGCACATGTGGCTTTTTCTTGGCTGTTAGCACACAATAAGCAAGAGGAAAGGACTAATAAGCAAAAACAGGCTTATAAGCAAATCTAATAAGCAAGTAAGAACTGAATTCAACAACTAATAAGCACTTAATAAGCTAGAAAAGAAAATAAGCAATTTCCTACACTATGCTTAAAAAAAACAAAGTGCCTACTTAAGGCTTAAAAATAAGCAATCAAGAGGGCTTCCTAAGGTCTGAAAAGCTAGGGCTTAATAAAAGAGCTTATTGGCTTTTTAGAAAAGCCAAAAGCTTGAGCTGAGATCCCCTAATAAGCTAGAACAGTTGGCTTGAAGATAAGCCCCTAGCACCAGGGCAAATTTACTAAAAAAAGGGCTTAATTTGACAGCTTAAAATAAGCTGTCAAATAAGCTCAAAATGAAAAATAAAGTTAAGACAGATTGAGCATAGCTTAAGGTGACCTTATGCTCAAATTTTTAGCTTCTAAAAACACTTTAAAGCTGCTGATTTTTGCAAAAAAAAATAGGCAATGTGGCTTTTGAAAAACTTTAAGAAGTGTTGACAAAATTTGTACAAAACACAAGGACTCCTAAGGCTTTGGCTACTTGGTTCTTGCACACTCAATTGACACCTAAATTAGCACTACAACTTAGGTTTACTAAATCTTAAACAAATAAGCACTTGTATCTCTTTTAAAACCAACAGTCTTAAAGGCAACAATGAGAAAACTTGAAAATCACTTTTTTGAACTTAAAAACTTTGGAGAACAGACTCACAAGGCTTAACCAAGTTGATCAAAGTTAGCAATATGACCACAACCCATGACATTTCTATTTTGACCCATTTTGGGCTTAACCCAAACACCCCTTTAGATTTCTAAAAACGGATTTATCACTTATAAAAACTGAATTAAGCTCTAAATTTTAAAGTCAAATATTACACAAGCATGGTTAAGCACTAAGAGGTAAAAAGAACAAGCAAATAAGCAATCTAATAAGCTAATAAGCAAAAAGTGAAAAATAAGCTATCTAGGCAGTTTATACTTAAGACTTGAACAATGGCATAAAAGCATTAACAAACATAAATAGGACATAAACAAGTAAGAAAAACAAGAATAAGCTAAGAATAAGCACTAATAAGCTGTTGCTACAGTAACCATAAGCTGAAAATTTTAAAAAGAGAGCATACCTTGATCCTTGCTCAAAACAGGATTATGTAAACCTAAATAAGCTCTAATCCTACCCCTTAGCTTATAAATAAGCTATACTAAGCACCCAATGAGCCATCCAAGTTTGCTCATTCATCCTTAGCTTAATCACACAGTAACTTTTTTTTTCCTTTTGAATTTTTCTTAAATTTTTATATCAAAGTTTTAAAACAGATTATAAAAGGCTTATATAATAACTTAGAAGTGAGCTTAAAGGAAACAAAAGCTTGGAACACAATTTAAGAGGTAAACTGAATTTTCATAAAAAGAGTACAAGTACATAAAAGTTGAAATGAGTTACACTATTAAAGATTAAACTGAATTCTAAAAATTACACACTAAAAACTAACTCTCTTGCCTCAAGGGCTTACAAAAGCTTTTATAGCCAAAAATAAGCTAGGGTTTGGTCTTGACTTTGTGTCTTCACTTGTTGTGCTAGTTTGTAGACACAAAACAGCCTTGTGTGCTTGTTGTGAGTGTGTAGAAACATATTTCAATCCTTGCCCTTCATTATGCTTGGTGCCCACTCAAAATCGTCACAGCCATTTGAATTATGGGTTTTTGGATTGTCAGCTTAGACAATGACCATGTAGGGGTGGGGTTTATGAGGGTGATAGGTTTGGAGGGATGTGGGGAGGTCAACGAGGGATGAGAGTGACAGGATGTGGGGTTTGTGAGTTTGGCGGGAAATGGTGTAGAAGATATACAGTACTTCAAAAACGGTTGTGAGTTTGTGGGTTTGTCAAATATGGTCCCTCATGGTTATAGTATTTGTTGCAATTTTAGTCCATGTGGGTAAATAGTTTGGTGCTTTGACAGAAAAGGTCCCTCATGGTTATAGGAGTTGTTGCATCACACGTCCTTGGTGGTTAATAGTTTAGTGCTTTGGCAGGAACACCCCTTGTGGTTTATACTTTAGTGAGTTGGCAGTTGTAGTCCCTCACAAGTATCTTCTTTATATCCTTCATTAAATAAGTTAGGGACTTGGCAATTTTGGTCCCTAAACTTATTTTTCTTCACTTTTTGACTTTGGATTTGTCGGGGTTGACTTTGGTTGACTTTTTTAGACCTTGGGCTTTGTCTTGACTTTGTCTTTTCCACGCTTTTCCATTTCGTGTCCGGTTTTGTCGTTTGGTTCGTTTTTTTTTCGTCCTTTTTTCATTAGATCATCCATTACTGCACAACACAATTAGCAAACAAGCATATTTTGCATTTTAAGTCCGTTTTTGGTCTATTTTAACTTGTTTTTAAAGGTAAAAGGATCCTCTTGTGTGTAATTAAACACATACCAAAAATCCCCCATACTAAGGTATTGCCGTGTCCTCACGCAATGCTATGAAGTAAGCATTTAGAAAACTAAGAATCTCAATCACCCTCGACTAATAACTTGGAAAAGTAGCTAAGTGTTCATCAAGGGAGTTAAAGACTCAAAAGTTTTGAAAATCCCCGTCTTTACCATTTTTTATATATACACCTATTCCTACACATCTTTTTGTATTTTTCATTTTTCATATTAATCAACTAACTAGAACGTTTCTTGACTTTTGTTATTTAATAACTTTAAGGGGATCATAGAAAAAGATTGCATTTCGTATTCGAGAATGCCCGAAAAGGATAAATTCATCGTTCCCGACTTTTCACTTATTCCAAACCAAGCTTAAAACGAAATCACCGTTAATTATGAGTTAAGATGCTAACACTACTCATATTTGCAACTTGTAAACTTTTCACTCCCGATAATTTATATCTTAGGTGTATGTGCTATTTTGAATTTCAACCATGGATCAATTCTTGTTCACGTTCACCGGAATAATGAGTTTGAAGGCGAGGATCATCCCATGTTAGCGACTTTCGTCCTCGGCACATCCCCAACTCTTGCGGTTAAGGTGACCAAGCTTTGACACCCCACAGAGCACTAGTTATTCGGAACTCACGGACCTTAGGTTTCAAAAAACTCTCAGGTTTTCCGTAATATACATAGCATATAACAATTATTAATAGCCAAAGTTCAAAAGCATATTTGAATTTATCAAAAAGATACTTTTATTCACACTTAATATTAACCATTATTGCAATTTGTAACCCTCGACCTACGCCAGCTTAAGGCTGCAAACATCGGTTGCTGTGTCGCTCGGCAAGACTACAACAAACTTTTATCAGTCTCGGATAATTATTCTTACTATGGGCTTTCTTTAGAAGGCTGTAACATCGGTTGTGAGCCGGCAAGATACAGCAAACTTTTATCAACCCACAGTTTATATTTATTATATTTTTGCATTTTTCATCATTTTCATTTTTTTTTTTGCAAGATAGGAAAACGTCTTTTTGAAAAATTCAAGTATAAATGTGAACTAAGTCTAAAGTTTTTGCTATATACTACATAAAAATTATTGATTTAAGTTTAATTTCCAAGAGTAGCACGTATATTAATCAGGTTAGAATCTTATGGGAAGAAAAAAAAAAAAAAACAAAGAAAAAAAAAAACGGACATAATTCACACTGAGCTCTTAAGATTTCCAAATAATCCTTGTTTAGCATCCAACTCATACTTAACACTATCATTTTTTGTTCTTCGCGAAGATT
Organism: Tanacetum coccineum; assembly: GCA_026074375.1. Taxonomy (NCBI): domain Eukaryota; kingdom Viridiplantae; phylum Streptophyta; class Magnoliopsida; order Asterales; family Asteraceae; genus Tanacetum; species Tanacetum coccineum. Next base: position 13,157 of record BQNB010140300.1, on the reverse strand, counting down.
CGCGAACACTTAGTCTAAAAGTTAAGGAACAAGCTAGAGCTCAACACGCTCGATCGAGTTAAAATTTACTCTTATTCTACCCAGTAGGAAAGTCAAAATTGTGACAAAACACTTATTTTATTTTTGAAATTTTTTAAATTTTTTCATTTTTTTGAAATTTTGGTGGTAAAAACGGGATTACGTGAGAAACAACGGCTGCAGGCACAATCAAATCGAAGATCCCCCCATACTAGAATGAAACATTGTCCTCAATGTTTTACGAAGGGTTTCTACGTAAATCCTAAGCCGTTTATGAATTATGCTTAAAGATAAACGTTAGTCGATAAGATTAGGATATCGGGATTCCCAAATGAAGCTGAGGATTGTGAAGCTCTTGTGATCGAAGGACAAATACCGCGAGCACGAGAGGCTTCAAAAATCCAGGACATCCTGGACAATACAGCACAAAACACAAAACATGGAAAAGGTAGAGGCAAGCCTCCTCACAACAACTAAACACTTATTCATTACTAAGCTAGCATACTACTACGGATAAACTAGGATAAGCATGGGGTGCCTCCCACGAAGCGCTTGTTTAGGGTCACTAAGCTTGACCCAATTCCCTGAATTTAGTTGTCCTTAGGGAAGGTTTGGAGGTCCGGGATATCCATAGCAGGGATATCACCTCCAAAGTAGTGCTTGAGACGATGACCATTTACTTTGAAGTTTGGCCCGGAGTTTTGGGATAACTCAACGGTGCCATACGGGAAAACTTGAACAATGGTAAATGGTCCTGACCAACGGGACTTCAACTTGCCGGAGAAAATTTTCAATCTTGAGTTAAAGAGGAGGACTTGATCACCGACGTTGAAAACGCGGTTTTTGATCTTTGCGTCATGAATCCTCTTAGTTTTCTCTTTGTAAATCAAAGAATTTTCATAGGCTTGATCACGCAGTTCACTTAATTCATTGAGTTGAACTTTGCGTTGATCACCCGCGGTTTTGAGATCAAAGTTTGCATGTTTAAGGGCCCAGTAAGCTTTGTGCTCCAACTCAATCGGCAGATGACATGCCTTTCCATATACAAGCTTGTACGGAGTGCACCCGATGGGTGTTTTGTACGCTGTACGGAAGGCCCAGAGAGCGTCATCCAGTTTGTCCGACCAAGAGGCACGATTTTCGCCCACTGTCCTTTCAAGAATTCTTTTTAAACCACGATTCGACACCTCAACCTGCCCACTTGTCTGTGGGTGATACGCGGTGGAGAGACGATGAGTGACTCCATATTTAAGCATGACCTTTTCAAACTGATCATTGCAAAAATGTGTTCCACGATCACTGATGATGGCACGAGGGGCACCGAATCTGGCAAAGAGAGATTTAAGAAATTTACAAACTACTCGGGCGTCGTTGGTGGGGAGCGACTTTGCTTCAACCCATTTCGACAGGTAATCGACAACCACAAGTATGTATTTGTTTCCTCTTGATGATGGGAATGGTCCCATGAAGTCTATGCCCCAAACGTCAAAGATTTCACAAACTTGGATGGAATTTTGAGGCATCTCATCCCTTTGTGAAATTTTTCCTTGTCGTTGGCATGAGTCGCAATTTTTAACCAACTCGTGTGCATCTTTATAAATTGTAGGCCAAAAGAATCCGGCATCAAAAACCTTTTTGGTGGTGAGATTTGCACCGTGATGTCCCCCGGTGGGTCCATTGTGGCAAGCTTCGAGTATGTCGAGACCTTCTTTGCCGTGCACACACCACCGGATCACTTGATCCGCACAGATTTTGAACAAGAAGGGGTCATCCCAGAAGTAGTGTTTGACATCTTTGAAAAACTTGTTTTTCTGTTGGGATGACATTCCCTTGACAATGAAATTCCCCGCATGGTAGTTTGCGAAATCTGCAAACCATGGGGTACTATCAACACGAAGAGCAACCGATCCAAGAGTTTCGAGAGGAAATGTTTCCGTGATTTCCTTGTTCTCGAGTTTATCTTGATGAGGGTTCTCAAGTCTGGAAAGATGATCGGCGGCAGCTTCTCTGCTCCTTTTTGTTAGGCACTACCCACTGAACCCTACTCCCCTCCTCAACCACACAATTGAAACATCAAATTCTTGGAGCAAGAATGATTCCACCGCATCAAGTCTTGGCTTAGCATCCTTCTTAGCGAAGAGATACTTTATAGCAGAATGGTCGGTATACACTATGCTTTTAGACAAAACAAGATATGACCGAAATTTCTCAAAAGCATACACTACGGCAAGTAATTCTTTTTCGGTCGTAGTGTAGTGTGCTTGAGCTTCAGTCATGGTTTTGCTGGCATAGTGTATTGGTTGGAAATGCTTGTTCTTTCGTTGCCCTAGGACTGCCCCAATTGCAAAATCACTTGCATCACACCTTTAGTTCGTTAAGGGCATAGTCTAGTCTGACGCAATCAATATCGGAAGCTCAGTTCAATTTTCTTTTTAAGTGTATTAAAGGATCGATTACTCTCTTTTGAGAAGAAAAATTGGAGTCTCTTTTTTCAAGCAGGTGAGTCATTGGACGGGATTATTTTTGAGAAGTCTTGTTGAAACCGTCGGCAAAAACCGGCATGCCAAGAAACTTCGGGACACCTCCCCCCCCCCATTTCGACAGTAGTCGGGTGTGTGGGAGCTTGGCGATAATGTCAACTTTAGAATTGATCGGACCTCAATTCCCGACTTAGAGATTTTATGTCCAAGAACAATGCCTTCTTTTACCATGAAATGGCTTTTCTCCCAGTTTAGGACCAAATTGGTGTCTTCACACCGTTTTAACATTTTGTCCAAATGGGATAGGCATGTAGAGAAAGAATCCCCGAAGACTGAAAAGTCATCCATAAACACTTCCATCGTTTTTTCATATGTCGGTTGGAAGATTGCCATCATACATCGTTGGAATGTGCGGGTGTCGCATTGCATAGCCCAAAAAGGCATGCAACGAATAGGCAATATGTTCTGTCATGGCATCGTAAAGGTTGTATTTTCTTGGTCCTTCGGTCTATGGGAATTTGAAATAACCGAAAAAGCCATTGAGGAAACAAATAGAATTCTGGTTTTCCGCGAGAGTCTTTCGAGCATTTGGTCCATGAAGGGTAATGGAAAGTGGTCCTTTCGGGTAGCCTCATTCAACTTTCTATAGTCGATGCACACTCTCCACCTTGTGACCAATCGAGTCGGTAAAAGATCATTTTCATCATTTTTTACGACGGTCATGCCACCCTTTTTGGTACACAATGCACCGGGCTTACCCATGGACTGTCGGAGATCGGATAAATTAATCCGGCGTCAAGAAGTTTTTCAACCTCTTTCTTGATGACGTCATGGATATTTGGATTTACCCGCCTTTGATGCTGAACCGTCGATTTGTAGTCCTCTTCCATGAGAATTTTGAGGGTACAAAACTCTGGGTCGATACCCTTGATATCAGAAAGTTTCCAAGCGATGCTTCGCTTGTGGACTTAAGAACCTCGAATTAGAGCTGTCCTTTTCCTCATTCTTCAAGGTCTTTTGCAATTATGACGGGTATCTTGTCGTCACCCTCCAAAATGCATATTCCAAATGAGGAGGCAAAGTTCCTTGAGTTCAAACCTCAGGGGGCTATTATACTGAAGATGTTTGCTTCACAAGATTTTAAGAAGACTTTCGAGTTTTCCATGAAAATAAGTTCCTTGATTGGGAGGTGGTTGGTGAGGAATCACTATTAAGAATTGCTACGAGGGAAGTATTGTCACATCAGGGTCATAATCATGTTGGTAACTTATGGTGAAGTTGGATCATCCTCTATAGGAGAAAAGAGTCGGCCCTTTTCGAAAAGGAGAAAAATCACTGTCACGAAATAGGAGATAAAAGTTGGAGAAACAGTAGTGACGATTGAATCATGTTAATGTGGAGTGGGATTGCCACTCGAGATCACATTGAAAAACCCAAAGGTTCTTTGAGAGTATTCTTCAAAGCCATATCAATGGACGTCGATTCGGTTTTGCCCGTCATTGATTGTAATTAGCTCGTGTTATCTCGAAGTTTTTGGTCCAGTGAAGGTAATGGCTCTCTGCAAACACGAAGGGTTATTTTCTCCCTCGTTATAACATTGGATTAATGCTACGTGGTTCTGTAAGAAACTCCCTCACCCGAGAATTAAGGGAACTCGCGGGGTCTGGCTCAAAACTCGACGATACGAAACGTAGGAAAATGGATAACTTTCCCACGTTACATAGACGTCTTCAGCGTTACCGATTGTTCAGATGATTTGATCGAGCCGCGAACTCCACAGTGTCATGCAAGTCGGGGTTAGTTCGGGAAGATAGAGAGTTTCAGAGGAATATGGCATATGCATTAATGCTTGCGCCAAGATCGCTTTTGTGGCCAAGGCGTTGCATGTATTATTCCCGAAGTATCACAAGGAATAAGAATGGCCAAGGTCTCCAAGTTTCTTTGGTACTTGTTTAGGACGACTACTGAGCAATTCTCGTTCATGAGAGTTCTAGCCATTTCACTCATACTTTTATTGTTTCCGATTAAAGTTTTTAGAGTCGGAAGCGATTTTGGCATAAGCCATCAAGGCATCCGTAAAGCTAATTTCGAAACTCAAAATCTCGAAGATTTCAATACAATTTCTCAATTTGGTTGATTAGCTTTCTCACGACGTCTTTATCTATTTCTTCTTGAAGAAATTGGAAAATCGATGTTTTTGGTTAGGCTTCGATAGCACTAAATGGAGCATTTGCCGGGGCTCAGAGATTGATTCATGATGGACAATAGGGACAACCGGAGGTTGGATGTCTTCGGTGCTTCCGTTATTAGTAGGAGGCATCATATCCTTTGTGACTCGGGTTTCACGTTTTACTACTTTAGGAGAAAGAAGTAGTATGAATCGTGGGTCCCTTGTAAGCTACACCACTTCGAGTGGTAATACCCTTTAAATCCTCCTTCGGGTTAGTAACGGTGTTACTAGGGAGAGTTCCCGAAGTGGAGGCGGTATTCATCTTGATAAAGTTACCTAGCATACTTTCAAGTCTTTGATTTGAAGTAGCCAATGTTGTTCTATTCGAGCTTGTAGTTTTGACCTTGAGTTTGCAAACTTGATTTGGTTTTTGCATGTTCCTTTATACCGCAATTCATTAGCCTTTACGTAGCTATCAAAATCGGTCTTAGACACACCTTGTGTCTGAGGAGCTGGAGCTTGATAGGCGGGAGCTTGATAAGCAGGAGGTTGAACAACCTGAGGTCCCGATAATTTGACTTGATTACCGAGGGGTTGGTAAGGTGGAGCTTGATTGAAATTCCTCTAGTTTTGGTTTGTAACGATTCTGATTGTTTCCCTTGATTTTGCACATGATTGTTTTGAACTGGAGGAAAACGTGGAGGTCGAATTTGATTTGAAATCTGGGGCTCGATAACCGGTGTTTCCTTGGTTGTAGTTAGCTGCGGATGCTTGAGAGACATATTCTTTGAATTTTATCTCGATCAACTTTGCCAGAAGTGGCTGCGCAAATTTGGTAGGAATTCGAGCACCACCGCAAGTAACCACATCTTTCCTCAACCCGCTTTGAGGGAGTATGGAGCGGGAGATTGATTTTTCTTATCAAGGAGTAAGCTTTCACCGTATCTTTTAACTCAGCAATTCGGAAGAGATTCCCGGCGGGTGGAAGAGTGCTCGAACTCTCTTATGGCAACAACGGTTTGTTACGTGAATTTCGAACTATTGTTTGCTTCAATTGATTATTAGCAATCACGAGGGCATTTTATCCAGAAGTGCAACCGCGACGGAATTTATCGAATCTTGATCGCTTAGAGTTTAAGGCATTATAGAATGTTATCAAGTTGATGCAACTCTGAAAAATCCATGATGTGGGATATGCTTCGAAGAGATCGTTAAATAATATCCAATGCTTCATAAAAAGTCTCATCAAATCTTTGTTGAAATCTCGTGATTTCATTTCGAAGATTGGTTGTTTTAGAAGGAGGGAAAAAATTTGTTGATAAATTTTGAAACAAGATCATCCCATGTTTGAATGATCGAGGGGGTTCTTTCTCCAGCCAAATCGGGCTGCCACCCTCGACGTGTGGAAAATGGCGAAAAGCACTATAAGCTTTGCCGACGTATCTCGGACGTTCGGGAACTTCATCGTTAGAAGTGATTCTTGTGAATATCGGATGTGGGCATAAGGATCTTCTTTGTCATGTCAAAGGAATTGCTGTTTTGACGAGGTTAAGCAGACAGACCCGTGCTTAAGCTCAAAGTTGTCCGCGGTGATTTCGGGCAACAACGATGGCATTCTCGTAAACCCGCGGTGGGTGTGCTTCAAGCAACATGAGCCTATAGTACGTTGTCATCCATAGGAGCTAAGGGGAGCGGGACAGGTGAAATTTTCAAAATGGGTTCTTCAGGGATTAAAAGGTTCAACAACAGGAGGTGGGGCCTGGTGTTGTTGATGATGAAGATTGCGAGACTGGGAACGAGTGCGCATACACTAGAAAAGAAAATTTACACTAATTTTTTTGGTTTTTGGTTTATCGAAAGTAAATTCACAATTTATTTTTAATTAAAGGACCAACGAAGAAGAAACTTTAAACCTAATAATCAACAAGCTTCTCCGGTAACCTCTTCGAAAAGAAAAAGCACAAAGGAGCGGAGGGAAATTAGGAAAGCGTGAAGCTATTATAAACTTTTTCTTTTAGGGTCGTAGTTCCTCGATCAAACACCGCTCTTTATACCCCTCTTATAGTTTGTTTTTCCTTTAAAAAGGTGAACCGTACCTCGCAAGTTACACAAAAGACAAGTTTTTTAAATCTTTTGTTCGAGTTGGGAACCAAAATGTTCACGGAAGTTATTTATATAAATACCTCAATTGAGAATATTATATTTTGTATTTTTTTACCAATTTCGTGAATTTTTATTGATAATTTAAAGACGATGTTTTTATATTTTTTAGCTTTTTTTAGTTTTTTAAATGATAATTATAATAAAGAAAATGAAAATATTTTTTGTACTTTTTGGTTTTTTTTATATGATACTATTCACAGATTCAAACACTTCTTGACAAACGTAACGATAATCGGCTTCACGACCTCCCCGGCAACGGCGCCAAAAATTGATTTATGCTAAACTACATTTTTTATGATTTCATTATATTCTAATATATATATATATTATATACCCCTATATATATATATTTACTATATATATATTACTATTATATATATATATTATATACTATTATATAATATATATAAAATATAAAGTATATATAGTAGAATAGTCTTAAAAACGCCCAAATTAATAAAACCGGAAGTAGTATTAGAATGTTCCCGGGTCGTTTATCCCAAGAGGCCTTAGACTGGAGAATCTGTACAGTCGGGGAAAATCGGTAGTTTGAATGAGATTTAATGTTTTGATGAGAGTAGAAAGCTAAATTAAACAATAACAAACAAAAACGATTAAGTAAAACTAAAAATTATGAAAATAAGTGTTGGGAATTATTGAAAACGACTAAGTGTCGTTTTGCTGATGGCATTAAGTGGTTTTGCTGCAGTTCAAGTAGCATTACCTGCTGCATTACTGTTTCTGTATGGTCATGTTCTGTTTTCTGCTTGACAGAGATGTAGAATATGCTGATTGTATTTATAGGAATTTATTTATGTAATTAAAGAATTATAGTTATATTCTAGTATTATCTCATTAATATAGGAATGAGATAAATTAGGAAGAGATTGATGTATATCTCTTACGTGATTTTAGTTTTCTTGTTGACCAATTCAGGGTTTCTTATCTATAAAAGAAACCTTGAGCATTAGGGTTTGGGATCGATTACAAAAAGCCCAAAAAACAATTTATTATCATAGAAAGATCCATAGAGTTGGGATCATTGTTTTATATTTGTTCATTCTTTATATTACGTCTGTTTAGTTTTAGCCTTAAACAAGTATTAGTGTCTCTCACGCTATATACTTGTGATTACATAAGTATTATACAACCAGTAGGCTAGAAGATCTATCTAGTACCAGATCCTAACAAGTGGTATCAGAGCCTAGGCGAGAGAGCCTCTGATAAAGGAAGAAATAATTGTTACCACAACAAAAACCTTGTTTCTTATACCGTGAACATTGTCAGAACCCATGCGTCTCTACCATACATCAATCAACAATTTACTTATCCTAACCCTTAATCCATTATGTTCAACCTTCATTCACTTAATGATGAAATACCTCGGATTCCTTTTAATACCTGAACCCACACATCCAGATCCCTACTTATATCAACCTGCTTTCTCACAACCTGCTTTCTCACAACCGAATCAATCCTTCTTCTACAAACCTGTTTACTTGAACTCAACTTCTAGACCAACCTAAAATGTCCAGTCACAACAGTTTCAACAGTTCCAAACAGCCACTATCTCTGCCAACAATGCAAAATTTCCTTATCTAGAGAAGGAAAAATATGAGATATGGGCTATGAAGATGGAGTACTGGATACAGAATGCTGATCATAATCTTTGGAGGATTGTTCAGCAAGGAAACAGTCCAAAGAGGTTGGGAAAAGATGCAAAAGGAAATACAATTGTTCATCCACCTGTCTCTCTTGATGAGCATGTTGCTGTACAAAGGGAGAATAAGGTGAGAACCTTGTTGCTTCAGGCTCTACCTGAAGATCATATGCCCGATTTTCATCATTATGATGATGCAAGGGATATATGGTTGGCAGTTAAGGCTAGGTTTGGTAGGAATGAAGAATCAAAGAAGATGAGAAAGAACCATGCTCTAAGCAGAAGTTTACAGAATTCTCTGTGACGAAGTAAGAAGGCCTGCATAAGGGTTGATGATAGGTTTCAGAAGATTCTAAGCCAGGTTGATTCAAGTGCAGCACAAGGCCAGACAATGGATGATTCAACCTGCAAGTTTCTAAGAGCACTTCCTTCTTCAATGGTCACAAGTTGGGTGGCCTAAAACAAGAGGTGGGCCTTGACTCAATGAGTTTTGATGACCTGTATAAACAATAAGATCATGGAACTTGATGTCAGAATTGGTCATAGTTATAGTGTGAAAGCTGCTGTTGCTCCCACTCATTCTGCTTTCATTGGAACTGCCAGCTCTGGCTCAAAGCCTACTTATTCTGATCAGCAGCGTATTGTTCCATCAGTTTCTCAGACATCTGGTCGTTCTGATAACATAATGGAATGTGTTTTGCATTCTTTTGTTGCTGAAAATGAACAAGATCAAGATATGATCTATGAAGAATTTGACCAGGTTTGTATCAGTTGGAGGATGGAAGAAATGGACTTAAAATGGGAAAATGTATGCTCTCCTTGAGGATTTACAGGTTGAGAAGAAGACAGGACGGAAAGATGAACTACAACATTCAAGCAAGCCTGCCATGATTTGACAGAAGGAAGGTTTAGACGCTACACATGTCTTCAATTAGGACATTTTGCTAGGGAGTGTTAATGTGAAGACCAGTTGATGATAGGCTAGGTATTCTGCTTTTAGGTCACAGAAGTTAAGACGACGAACCAAGCCTTGGTCTTCGTTGATTCCTATGGTGAATTGGTCAGAATCATGCGGCAAAAAACAAGACTGGTGAAGTTGAGAGGTTATATGGATGTGGCTGGACTTCATGCTGATTAATGGTGGCTTGCTGATGTTTCTGTGCTGCTGCTGAGTTTCTATGATGGGGATTTCTTTCCTAAGGTACAATATTGTTCCCCTTGGTTGTGATTCTAAAATTAATGATCTTAATACTATGTATATAATCTTGATAGATTGTATACTTGATGTTACATTAAAATTCGGCCTTATCAGCTATGCTGTTTAATAACTTTTAGAATAACAAAAGATTCTGGTACCATAAATCTCAGATTGCATTAGAAAAAAGATTAGGGTTTTTTATCTGCTAATCTAGAAAACACCACTAACACACTGAGTTATACTGAAAAATTACATGATCAGGCACAAAATGAAAAGAAAGAATGGGAAGTTAAGTATGAAGCAACATTAGCTAGATTTGATAAGTGGTGGATGGTGTCTTCCAGACTTGAAAAGTTGATAAATACTTATGTCTACAGAACTAAAATTGGCTAGGATTTCAAGAGTTACTTTGGAGTAGATGAAGTGTTTTGATTTGTCCACCCTAGCGTCTTTACCACAGACCCTGTTGAGCAGGAGGTTTTAAACCTACTGTACTCATAGGTTTGTCAAGGCTGGGGGGTAAATGCATGCTGTTCCTCTCTCCTCTCCATATAATGGAACTTATAATGCCAGCCATACCAGTCTGACATAGAGGAAACACAGGTAAGTTATGGTTCAAAGTCTGATAACAAAACTTCTGATACTATTTCAGAATCTAATGACTTTGTCTCTTGTGATAACAGTGACAAGTCTTCAGACTCAGAGACCTATGCATCCTGTGATTCAAGCCTCAAGACCAAGACCAAAGACTTCCCACTGCTGTGATTCCAGACTTTGCCAGAGTTCTTGATGTGAAGACCAAATTCCACTGCTGGCAGTCCTAGTTTTTCTTGTTCGGAGAATGTAAAATCTCCTAGGATTATTTGTAATAAAAGTGGAATGAACAATAGGAATGTGTGTAAAAACAATTTTGTGCGTGTTAAGAAATGTTTTGTTTGTGGTAGTAAATTGCATTTGATTAAAGATTGTGACTTTTATAATTGTGTAGACTCTGTCCCTTGTAAATCTAAAGCAGCATCTGTTCCTGCTGGTAGTAGGAATTCGTCAGCATCTGTTACTGCTGATGGATCTGATCCTGCTGCCAGTAGAAAACAGACCAGCGTCAATTCTGTGATAGGACCACATCCTGCTGGTTATTGGTTAAAAGACCAGCAAACTGTTTCTGTGGTTGACATTTTCTGCTGGTTGCTTAATCCTGCTTGCTAGACCATATTTCAGGAACCTTCAAATCTGTATATTTTAATCATCATTTATTGGCCTGGCTTATAGGACCCGTATGTAAATGAATAAGGGACGACGGGGTACTACTGTTAAGACCTCCAGCTGGGTTACTCCTTGGAGGAATAAAAGACCAAATTTTTGGGGTTCAAGGAGTAATGGGGATCTCATTTCAATCACATGGTTTCTACTACTTAATGATCCACAGGCAGGTCAAGTCAGAATTGGCTTGGGTCTCTCAAGTCGTACTAATTGTGTTGGTTTATGAATTGTAGGGTGATCTAGTACAGATATTGAATAAGTATAGTTGCAGTGGTTGCTCAAGAAGTATGACAGGAAACAAGAAAAAACTGATGATTTTGTGCAGATCAAGGGACGGCATTTCAAATTTAGATGGTGGAGTTGGTAGAATATCAGGATAGGACCATACGGACTTCAAAGCTTGACTTTGAAAATGTCTACTATGTTGAAGAGCTGCAGCACTTTAACTTGTTCTTTGTATCACAAATCTGTGATAAAAAGAACAAAGTTCTCTTCACAGACACTGATTGTTTGGTGCTTTCAGAAGAATTCCAATTGCCTGATGCACATCAGGTGGTACTCAGAATTCCTAGGAAATGATATCTACAACATTCCCACATCTCAGACCTGCAACCAGAACAAAAGGTTACTTGTTTAGTAGCGAAAGCATTCCTTAGATGGATCCACCAGAATGGCATAGAGGATGGCTCATGTGAACTTCAAAACAATCAAACAAAGTTAGTAAGGCAGGTTCATGGTTGATGGGGTTACATCTCAATGGTGTTTCACCAATGAAAACCAACTGTGTTGCCTGCAACAAAGGAAAGCAACATAAGGCTTCTTACAAGCATATTTCTGCTGTGAGACTTATTACTGAATCCCTGCAATTGCTGCACATGGACCTTTCTTGGTAATCCTACCTATTTTAAGGAGGTATTGACCAGAAGTACTACTCCTTGGAGGTTAAGGATGGACTTTAGCAGGTTTTATTGGACGTTCTATTTGGGTACTAAGGATGAAACATTTTATGTCCTTAAAGAATTTATTGCCTTAATAGAAAACCAGCTAAATAAAAAGGTTAAAGGAATAAGGTGTGATAATGGGACAGAGTTCAAAAATGCAAAACTAATAGAACTCTGTGGGGAAAAAGGGGAATTAAGAGGGACTATAGTAAATCCCAGATCCCCATGAAGAATGGGGGTGCTGAGAGGAAAATAGGACTCTTATAGAGGCTGCTGAAAAAAACCATGTTGGCTGACTCTAAATTACCTAACCATGTTTTGAATGAGGCTGTAGCACGGCTTGCTATGTTTTAAACAGGGTATCTATTACTAATCCCCATAATAAAACACCTTATCAATTGCTATCTGGGAAGGTTCCTCAGATAGGTCATCTTAAACCTTTTGGGTGTCAAGTAACTATCCTCAATACAAGTGACCATTTGGGGAAAATTTTGAGGGCAAAGCTGATGAGGTTATCTTGTGGTTTTGCCTCATAATAGCAAGGCCTATAGGGTTTATAATTTAAACAAACAGAGGGTAGAGGATAACCATGGAATCTGAGATTTTAAAAGATAAACCCAAGATTCAGGGAATTGGTCATGGAGTGGTATTTGACCTTGACTATTTAACTGATTCATTAGGTTATACTCGCTTTTAAAAAATGAACTCCTACAGGTAACAAGAAACTCACATACTGCAGGTAACAAGCTCAAGACTCCGATTTCAGACGTGGCAGGAGCAACTAAATAGTGGTTCCTTCATTTCCCTTCTAATAGTTTTGAGGTCCTTCCTCAAGCAATGGTCCTAGTGTTATGGAACGCAATGCAGATTATGCAGAAGAGCTTGCTAAGCTTCAAAGACAAGAATATGAAGCTAAGGACGCAGCTGCACGATATGGTTATTTGTTCTCACAAGCAACAGCAGAAATACTATGTCAAGCTGAAGCTGAAATTCGAAACCAAGGTGTTTCTGCTGTTAAGGATCCTGCTGGCATTGATTCTGCTGTTAGGGAACCTGCTGGTATTGTTTCTGCTGATGGTGTATCTACTGGCAGTCCTTCTGCTGATAGTGATCCTGCTGGTAGTAATCCTGCTGATTGCTTTCCACCTGCTGGTAGTGTTGAACCTGCTGATGAGAGCAATCCTGCTGTCAGTTCATCTGTTTCTGCTGACTTCAACCCTGTATACGCTGATGAGTCTACACTTCCTCCTGGTCAACAATTGGGCTC
>BQNB010140299.1:0-17435 GCA_026074375.1 Tanacetum coccineum | reverse complement strand
ATATATATATACATATACATATATATATACTTATATATGTATATATATATACATATGTATATATATATACATATGTATATATATACATATGTATATATATATGTATATATATATGTATACATACATATATATATATATGTATATATATATATATATATATGTATACATACATATATATATATATATATATATATATATATATATATATATATATATTTTCAAAAATCTTTAAAAACTCATAACTTTCTTATTTTAACTCTGTTTTACGCATTCTTTATATGTACGAAATCGTGACGAGATAATCTATCATAATAAAAGGTTCACAGGTTTTATAAAAATATGTACTGAAATAGTTTATGCAAACTGTTTTTGTATAAAAATATTTTTATACATTTTCATATATCGAAATCTTGCAAAATTCATATCTCCTTCGTTATAGCTTCGTTTTTCAAGTTCCTTATATATTAGGAATCGTCATAAAATTTACAATTTAAATTTGAGGTGTATATATTTTCTAAAAATTTGTATTTTTACAGGTTAACCATTATATTCGAAATATGTAGTTGTATAAATTGTTTTTATAAGTTTTATCATAATTAAATTATTACAAGTCCTCTAATTTAATTTATACAACATCTTTGGTATAATATATGTCCTCCAATTTATGTCCATCATGTTATGTCTAAAAGTCCAAATAAAATGTCTTCAACAATTATTTATTTATAGATCTATATAAATAAATTATAACAATTAATTATGTAAATTAACTACTACTTGTAATATGTCAAATAAAACATGTTTTTGCATTCTAACATATTTTAACATCATTTCCTCTTGAATACGAATTTCTTTGATCTTGTATGAGCTTGTTTTATTTTATAAATTTTATAAAATAATTTATAGATGGTGATTAAACAATATAACAATTATGTATGAATATAAATAAAGTAATTATGAAAGAGTAAGATTTATGTTAGACCTTAGGTGAATGAATGGAGATGATGAACACAATCTAGCTTAAACTTCAACCCGAAATCCTTACAAGAAAACCATAGTTTTTATCTTGAATACCCTAATTCTTTTTCTTGTAAACCCTTGATTTTTATGAAACTCTAGATTTGAAATACCCTTGATATATCTTATATATCAACCCTAAACACCTTTGTATACTTGTATTGTTTCTAAAATAAAAACTATAAAGTTTTCTTGTTGCCTATTTTGAGACGTGACTTAAGAGAGAAAACTAGGAGAAAAGCGTTTGCTTATTTTGCTAGTTGTTATTGTGTGTGTTTAAGTCTTACAATAATCCTCCTTTTATACTAGAAATATCAACAAACCACAACACTAAACCATGAACTAAGGGTGGTTTAAGTACAAAATGTATAAGTGTTCTCCTCCTCCCTAGGAGGAGGGAACGGCTAAGGTATGCAAAGTGGGGACAAAAAGGCTTGGTTATCCCATGGTTAAAGATTTATGGTGTACTTGATGGTTAAAGAAGATGTGATTAACTTGAAGTGACTTTAGTAGAGGATTAATGCATTATTTATGTGTTATGTATAAAAAGGGATGGCATAAGTGTAATTTAGGATAGAAATGTTATAATTTTTGTGCATTGGGTATAAGAGTGGGTATTTGTTGAAATATAGATGGGTTTAAGGATTTATATGTATGCACAATTGTAATTTATTGCGAAACGTAAACGTTTTACGTAACCAATAAAAATAAAAAGTGAAAAGTTAATTATTATTTTCGTAAATATAAGGTAACACTTGTTTGACTTAAACATTTATTTGTTTGATGCCCGTTTACATTGATTGTTGATTTTTAGTTTACGCGATTTAACTAAACGATGAAAATTAAAAGAAGACGCGTAAAAGTTTAAAATGAATAGTTGAATATTTATCGACGTACAATGATGTGAAAATTTGAATAATTACAGGAGATGTGTATCCTTGCCAAGCTTAAGATATAATACTCATTACGACCGAGCAATTGAGCGAATTACTAAAATGTTACCACACAGATTAGTTGAGTGATTTGATTTTCTCTTTTCGTGAGGTGATAGGTTGTGTGCTAGTGATTAAACAAAAAAATGCTTAAAGGAAAAGCCCTAGCCTTTGGTTTTGGATACATTTTCATAAGAGTTTTCTAAAGTCTACTTGATGACAAGTAGGATTCAAGTGGAGGGATATTTGATGACATTAAATAAGGTCACATTATTAGCATCAATTATCCCATCTATATTGCTTGTTTTACATTATTTTATATGAGATTTGATACTTAATCATTTATATTTGTTAATCTTAGTTATTATCAAGAAATTGGCAAAATATAGAGAAAATCATGTGTTTCTGAGCATAAACGTAGAATTCAAGAAAGTCTACTGATTCTGACAACCAATACGCCGTATCATTCTAGACACATACGCCGTAACCAAAGACTTAGACGAATTCAAGACTATTTCCTGACTTTGAAGAATACACCGTATCCACTTAATCAGATACTCCGTATAAGATACCTTGGTCAACACTCAGAGCAAACAAATTTCATGCCAATACGTCGTATACAGAAGACCCTATACGCCGTATTGGGAAGCGGATGACGAATATTCCAGAATATTATAATTGTGAAGCCCACTCCAAGTTACTGAATACGCCGTATCAAACCTTTTGAATACAGTGTATCGACTGTGTTCAGAAGTTATAAATACCGAACCCTAAACATGATTTTCGGTATGTAAGTGAAGCCCTAAACCACCAAGTTTGATACCAAACAATTTTAGAAGCCAAATAGGTCAGCAAAAAGCCTCAAGATCATAGAAAAACTCTTGTAATCTCTATACTCAAGTATACGCATTCGGTTAGGGTTTTGTTTACATGCTTTAATCGTTCATCTATGAATATGTTTATTGTTACAATGACTAAGGTTTGATACCTTTAGGTATCAGTCATGTTTATGAAGATTTAATGTTTGGTTTATCTATAGATTGTTTACTATTTGTTGCATGTTGATTATGTTTATCTCTTCACACTTGTTTATGTTTGATTATGTATTTGAATTATCATTCAACTAGATTTAGTTATGCGGACCAAGTAGCTAGAGTCTAGGATAATTAATGCATATAGCTTATGTGTGCCTTGGAATCATAGGATTACAAATTAAAAGTCCTTGAGTGCCTCCCTAGTTTAAAGAGTGGTAGACTAAGTGGTGACTTAGGATTACAAATAACATTCTGTGGCTTTGCTTTGGGTCACGACGGACAATGACTACCTTGCACATGTATGCGATTGAACATAAGTAGGTAAAGCCTCGATGAGCTAGGTTCCAATATTCACAAATGTTGACTCCTAGATAGATTATAATTGACAGATGTATGCTTATGAGACATTTGGTTAATTGTGTTAGGATTAATTGAATAATGTTTAGGGAGAAGAACCACCTAAACTTTGGGAATGATATAACACCAGCATAGTAATACAATCATTGCACACTTAGACAATACCTGCATTTTATTAGATTAATCATGGTTGATATGTTTTCTTTACATTTGTGCTAGATCGCTTCTTTATCATTTGTTTATCTAGCTTGTGTGTGTTTATCGCTTTACTTGTCATCATTTAGCTTAGATTAATCAAAACCGTGCCAGTCTCTTATTGTGTTAGTTTAGGTTTAGATAGATTTAACCAATTTAATTAGGATTAATTAGATAACTAAAATACTAATAGATTAAGAGTTAACGTTCTCGCTCTTAGTGATCAACACCCTACTTACCAACGAACCTACAACTGATCGCGTACACAAGTCGTTAGTGTTTGTTAACAGGTATAGTCGACAAAATATAAATAGTAAAACTTGAATAATAAATTACCTACACACGACAAAGCACATCACTCATCAAATAAGCAATCAGACTACAAAATTTGAGCTTTGGAAACTCCTTTGTATAAACTCATAAGCTCAAGATTATAAGCCTTATCAAACACTTAGTTGGGCTTTTTTTACTAAGCAAATGAGATCATGGCGCATTATAAATGCTAAACTACTAACACGTCCTTAAATAATATGACGACATTTAGTTTTATCGTGATACATAAACAAAATTGTAAATTCATATACCAACTAAGTCATGAATGCTCACATTTAATTCATGAACTCAAAAATTATATTATACAAAGTACAAAAACCAAATGTTCTCATTATAAGTTCTTTAGATGTTATTTGAAAACTTTATCGTGATACATGAACAAATTAGTAAATTCATATACCAACATTTCCATTATAAGTGCTTTAGATGCTATTTTTGAAGTTTTATCATGATACATGAACAAATAGTAAATTTGTATACCAACTAAGTCATGAATGATCACATTTACTTTGATTGTTACGTATTATATATTAATTTACTTTGATTGTTACATATTTAGAGAATGTTCCATCAAGTAAAAATATATAAACTTAAATCACTTAACACTTCCACGAATATAAACATAAGTTCAATTCAAATGCTTTATATTTGTGTAGATAAGATAAATAAGTGTATATTTTAACTATGATTAAAACTTAAAAAGAATTGTAATTTGTGGGTTGACAAATTTGTAATAAATAAAAAGTAAATAATGTATTAGATCTAAATAAGTTGTAAGTAAAATAACCACACATCCTCCATTGAAGAGAGAAGAAAAGAAAAAACTAAAGAAAGCGTATTAAAAACAAAATCTATAAAAAGTTGGATTGTATTGCCTTCACAATGAATATATCAATTAAAAATATTAGATTACATAACGGATTTTAAATTCTATTAAAACACATATGTTTAGAATTTTTAAAAATTAAATAACCATGCATTAACTTATATAAGATTATGTATTTGTCTTCTTAAGCTCGAAGAACTCGCTTGGCTCGTTAAGTTCGTACTTAGCTCGTTTTGACCTCGTGATAATTAAACTAGTTTTAGATCGAGCTGAGCCAAATTTTATTTTCAAAGCTAGGCATCGTCAAACTAATAAGCATATAATAATTTGTTCGAGATCGATCTTGAACTCGTGAGATTTTAAGCTCGTGATTTTTCGAGTAGCTCGTTAAAAGGTCGAACTCGTTAACAACACCATTCTTGAGTTTTTGATATTGGAGAGAAAAAAGTGATGAGAAATAAAAAAAAAGTCGTGTGTTTTATATTAAAAAGTTGGTCGAGAGGAGAAAAAGTCAGTATCATGTCTAATTTGAGTAGTAAATTATGGTTCAAATTTACTATCTCTATTCTTCTTCTTAATATCTAGAATTATTATAAAACAAGATGAATTTTAGGCATAATTTATTCTCCATCTTTGTTTCTTTTCTTTCCTACATGAGAATGACAATACAATAAACACTTTCTTTTTTCCTTTTTTTCTTCTTTCTCTTCTATTTTTACCCTCGTTCCATTTCTACTTATGTTATGCTTTTACTCTAAGAAAACAAATACTTAAGGACGGAGTAAGCATTGTAGATTTGTGCACCGAGTTAGGAAGAAAACAAATTGAGTATATAATGTTTTTCTTGTGTTACTAAGTGGGACGAGATAGACAAAACCTTAAGAATTTTAAAAGTATGGTTCTAATTGTGAACAATTTTTTGGTCTGTGTTCGGTTCCCTTATCGCTCAGTTGACATTTTTTTCCTTGGTGATTTTCTCCATTGAACTTTCGGCAACAACACCCCATGCTTTATCATTGGCAAAAACTTGTGATAGCTCGTCATAGTTATAAACTTTTTTTGTCTACATTATATTTTCCTAACTTCGTAAAATTATATACTATATATATTATATATATACTATATTATATCTTTATTATATATTTAATATTATAGATATATATATGATTTTAACCTATACACAAGAGGAGTTTTTTTTGTATGACGTGGCTATATTAATTGTGACATGGAATTCTCAATAAGGATACCATTTCACTGTTACGGCATGTGGTTGTAATCCGTATAGACTATTAAAAATGACACCCTGCAGAAAATACAAACACAGAAGCGGCCATGCAATCAGACAAACCCTTAGCTAGAAAGATCATTCTTAATGTGTGATCAATAAAATCTTGTCATAATAAAGTATTTATCGTGTTTATACATGAACTTAATTGTTTTTCTGCAGTTGTGTTAGCTTCTCTGATAATCTGAGATCGACCTATTTCTCTATTATTGCTTTGAGTCTATTACCAAAATAAGCTTATCATTAATAGCAATTGGTCTTTTTATCAATAATTAAAAACTCTATGTTTAATAGATTGGTCTTAATCACCGGTTCACCAAGTTACCGGTTCACCGGGTCACCGGTTTAACCGGTTGAACCGTCGGATCGAACCGGTTCCATACATATGTATATTTTTTTCTATATTTAATAAGTAATTTTGTGTAATCTCATAATTTATCCGATTTATTTCCTACATTCGATTGAAAACAATGAAAAATATTAGGAAATCTTAACGATAATGCTTGTTTTTTAAGTTTCCCTATTATCTATTATAATATAGCCAAATATTTGCAAACAACAATACAACCTTATCGAATCTAAGTTATACAATCTATATTATAAAACCTTAGGTTGGTTGTTTGATAAGATAAGTTTATAAACTTTAATTTACTCATTTACAAGATTTTAATTAACAATAATCCTCACACACTTCAACTTGTCAATTAAAATTAGAAAAATCGATGAGAAAAAAAAATTTGTTATATTTTTGTGATAAAAATCTTGAACGGCAGGGTTTATCTAAAAGGGTCGGACAGGGTCAATAAAAAAAAGCCGACGGTTTATCCCTGTTACCAAACAAGCCAAAAACCCGGTTCATACGGCACCGGACTCCCAAACCGGTTCACCGGTTCCCCGGTTGTTGATCCCATGCCATTGATTCGATTCTTACCTTGTAAAGTGTTTGTTACCTTAATGATCCAAAATAACAATGGTAGAAACTTTGTGTGTATATCAAAGTGTATGCGGAATCTACACTTCAATACTCTAGAAGTATTAATCATGAACACAGTTACCAAAACAATGAACAAGGAATAAAACACAAAAATGCTTCAATATTATTTTTATCAATACTCACGGGTACTCTTAATTAGTAATAGGGTGTGTTTACGACTGAATGATATGTTCTTTCTCTAAGATGTTTATCTGTATTTAAGTATATATAAACATTATCCCTGATCTCCTGTTTATACAACACAAGGAGTCCTTTACATGATTACATTACCAAAAATTTTCGGATAAAGTTACAATTATAAACATATAGTTCTTCCTAAATTATATATAGATATACATTCCATATTTATCTTTTGATCCTTTATCTCCAAGTCAGCTGCATTAACATCAAGCAGTATTAACTTTTCTTTAGCAGTTGAACTAACACTTGGCCAGTACTAAGTTTGTCCTGCTAGTACTTAACATAAATTAGTAATTGTTAGTTATCCCTGGTAGTATTAACTCTTGTTGAATACTTTTTTTACCAATAATCCTCCCCTAACACTCTGTGATTTAGCACTATATTCGCAAGTTTCTTTATTAGAATTATAATTTCTTGTACTTTTGATGATGATTCTTTAAAACACTTATATAAATTTCTTCACTTGTGATTGATGACACTTTAGTAAGTCCTTTGCTTGTGTTCACTTTCTTGAATCAACCTCCAATCTCTTACATCGCATCTTTTGTTTCAATTCTTAGACTGTTACGTGGATACTTTCTTTTCGGTAAGCATATGTATGGCAATTCCATTTTGCTCAGCAGATGTGAACACACTTAAATCAACATAAACTCTCCAACTTAATCAGATTTATACTCATTCTGACTCATACCATATTCTCCAACTAACTCTAATCAGGCCTCAAAAGTGTATGCAAGTCTACCCACTATCATTAAATATCATCATTCTGGTTCTTGAGGAACTATACCTTTTCTTTGACAGCCTGTATAATACTCCATTAATCTTGTCTATCAAAATCTATTTAATCTCACTCAAAATCTTGTAGTTCTTTGAGCTTCCATCTCCTCTAATGATTTTATAATACATGAAAGTTTTTGACAAAGTGTACGTCTTTCCAACTCCCACAATTGGATTTACCTTTGTAGATAGAGATTCAAAATCTACTAAACATCTTCTCTTGGAAATTTCACCTAAATAAATTTTTAAGTTCTTCTTTCTTCATCGAATCTTGTTCCACCTTTGTTTTTAGCAGTACTCTTGATCTTCTTAAGGAGATATTCTTACTCTTTAACGTAGTCTTCTTAAGAGGTTCTTCTCAATTTGTCCTTCTTCATTTTCATGAAACTCAGCGGGAAGGGGGATATTCTTTTCCTCTTTACAATTTCTATTCCATAGGCCACAAAGTTCATGATTGAAATTCTTTTAATAACCTTTTTTAAAAAATTGGCCTAATCCTCATAATAGCTCATTCCTTCATGTCTTTCATCTTGTAATTTACTTTTGATTCTTAAAGTAGACATTCATGTTCTTCTTACTTGAGCTTATGACCTTAGGTTTTTCTTCAAATCACCAATACTTTTGAACTGAAGTTCATTCCATCAATTCCGTAGTTGTCTTAGTTTAAGTTGTAACTCTTTCTTCATCAATGCCTAACGATCTGTCTTTGCTATCACTCTTTATCTCCTGGCTTTTTGAGCGATTTCCTCTTCATCAATTGTTCTTGTAATCTGATAGCTTCTTCTAAACCCAAGTCATACATCATTGTTCCCAATATCTTCTCTGGACCTTTTTCTAGGTTATGGTTAGTCATGGATTGACTTTTGCCATTTATCTTCCCTTTCCCTCTTTTCTCCTTTTGAAAATATACAACTCTAAGCAGTACTACGGTTTTATATGGCAGTACTATTTATTGATTTGGCAGCTGTACTAACTATAATACCAGCCAGTAACTATATTACGGTTGTCATTTCTTCAGTAGTATAATGAACAACATAATCATACAACTTCATCATCTTGATGAAGTAGGTGTTTGAGGTCTTTCATCTATTCCTACCTGTTTGGACAGAATCATTCTTCTTAATCCTCTGAAGCACAAACTTTGACTCCTATTACATTACTTTCACCATGTACTTGACTTTAGACTCCAAATTCTTAATCCAGAGAATAAATGATTAGTGGAATGCAACACTATAAGTTTGCTTTGTCCATCTTAAAATCATCCTCCAAGACTCTAATTCCTTTCAGTATTTTTCGTAAACTAAATTCATACAAATTATTTAGTTTCAGGCTTTCCCTCATCACCTTCAATGTGAGTGAACAGCATGGCAGAGGTGATTCAGTGGGTGATGGAACATGGTACTCTACATATGGTGAAGGGTTGAGGTTAAAGGTAGGTTCCTAGTGAATGGTTTAGATGTAGTGAAGGTGATGATCGTGATCCTTGATGGTGAAGATGAAGGTGTTGGTGAAGTTAGCATAGTAGGAATAATAACTAATTTACATACCACTGTATATCTTTGGTTAAGCCTCCCCATGTTGCTAAAAACCTTGTTATTTAGAGAGAGGGACTGGATATGTCGGATCTGTGTCTTAGATGTATTCTTCTGCAAAATCTAGGCAATATTTAAATATACCCTAGGATTCATTAAAAATTATGGGGGCTTCATATGTTTGTGACCATATGTCAAAATCAGCTAGAGAAGTTGTATTTCCTATTTGTTGCTAAGCAGTAGAGCAGTAGCTATGTGTACTAATAAATATGGTCCCAAAGAACGTCTTATTAGTGCTAAAGACAATGAACGTAGAGTATGTATAAGAAACTACCATTGAGTGTGCAGTATACACCCTTCCTGAACAAGTTAACTTATTTGAATCTGTTTGATACCCACTTGAGTGAAAGCTGCTCAAAAATCTCTAAGTTGGGATTTAGAAGTGATTTCCATCATGTTCTTCCAACTTAGGTGTCTTTTAAGGAGGCTTCAGTGATGTCTTGGATTGGTCATCTATGATCAGCAGTGATTGTTACACTCCCATTCAGTGTCTGTAGAAGCTTCAGCAGTATCCATCAAAACTTTTGATGAATGAGATATAGATTTCTGGCTTCTTAGTAAGAGCATAGCTGATATGACTTTGACTTAGGAAGTCAATAACTTGATGAAATCCCTCACTCCCTGTAGACTTTTCCAAGAACGCAGCCATATTGTGCTTATCACAAAATTCCAAACTAGCCATAGTCAAAAGGGGATTATTATGTGGGATATGGATCGTTTAGGAAAGTATGAAGGATGAGAACTTAATTCGAGTTATTTAGAGAAAACCGTAGAGATATGTCTTGACCAAACCACTTAAAGAAATTGATTTTATCGTGAGCTAATTCAAGCAATATATAGAAAGATCAAGGAAAGTACAATTTGTCAAACCACTATAATTAGGTATTTGACAGATATATCTAAAGGCTCTATTTATTAATGAAAAATTCCTGTTTGGGCTCAAACGTTGCTAATCGGTATCCAGCAGTACCAAATTCTGGTCTTAGCAGTACTAATATAAGCCTAGCGAGTATTAACTTCTCCACCAAAAGCCGCTACAAACTCCAAAAACTTGTGTATCATTCTAAAATAGATTAACATAATCTCTCTTTCTGTTTTAAGCTCACATTTTATCTCTCAATTATTTTAAACCTTCACTTTGCAACTCTGTCTGTTTATTCACACATCTCTATATCCTGTTTTTAAGTCACCACATTCTCTCCTATTACTTTTAGGATTTAAATTCACACAAATGTATAGCTTTTTGGCAAACTAACAGCCATTAACGATTTGAGTAGTATTTAACCAATAAGTCGTTTGCTTTGGACTAGCCAATGCATTATTGTAAAACTTGGTGCATTGATTATCCATATAGTTTTTGAGGTACAACTATCAACTATCAACGGATTTGAGTCAGCGGCTGTCTCACACGTAGTTGTTTGCTATAGACTAGTCAATATCTTGGATGTCTATTAAGAACTAGTGAAATGATGTCCATAAAAAACTTATGAAAGTTTGTTTTCTCTTGGGGACATAAGCAATTACGGACTTGGATATGCCTTGTGCATCTATGTAATTATCTATTTGTTAGAAAACAGTGATGAACCATTGGGTTTGATGGGTTCCAAATCACACATGCTGAGGGCTTACAGCATTAATTCCCCTTGCCTTGACTGTTATTAACAGTTGATCTAAATCCCCTACCAGTATTAAACTTTGATTATTAACGCCTTTTTGTTAATGTTGTTCTCTAGTAAAAGGCCTGTGAACTGTTGAATATGCTTAATTTTGAAAAAATGTCTTGGTCTGGACAATGAATTGTTGATTTTGGGGATGAGCAGGAATAAAAAGGACTTAACAGTATTAAAAGACCTAGCAGTACTAAACGGTCTACCAGTTGTTAACAGCTAAAATATATACGGCCTTTTCAGTATTAAAAGATTTTAGGACCAGTCTTCATTATGGACTGTCTTAGAGCCATATGTTTGTGTGCACTGGGTTGAGAGGTTTTAAAGATAGTAGTAATTATCCTTTTGTTATTTAATTATTTCCACTTTCTATTTCTTTTCCGTACTCTGTTGGTTAGGTCAGTTGTATTGAATGTGAGCAAAACTTCCACAGATAAAACATGCTTTGTTATTAAATACAAAGTTACATCCTAACTGATTGGATTTTTGACCATTACAGTTCCTTTGGTTTCCCCTAGGTCTTTGTGACATCGTACATCTCAACATAACTTCATGGACTTCCCAGTGTTTTCTATTTTAGCAGCTGTAGGAATAACATTTTTACTTTTCAGGCTTAGTCTTACGACCCATCTTGCTTCCTCACATACTGACACCAATCCTTAAAATAATTGGAGCATCATTATTCTTCCTAACTTTCTTAGGT
Organism: Tanacetum coccineum; assembly: GCA_026074375.1. NCBI lineage: Eukaryota > Viridiplantae > Streptophyta > Magnoliopsida > Asterales > Asteraceae > Tanacetum > Tanacetum coccineum. Next base: position 5,546 of record BQNB010140299.1, on the reverse strand, counting down.
TCTACTTCACTAACATTCTTACTAGTGTTAGACCCACAACCTTCAACAAAGCTACTTTTTACCTGTGATTCTTGTTTTTTACCAAAGGGACTTATCAGCTATATCTAACTGTCCTTTTAACTGGTTTTTCTATTTGATTGACAGACTCTACATGATTAGCATGATAGAAAAACTTTTCTTTCCAATCTTTGTCAACCTTACATGGAGACTCAAAAGAGCTAGTTTCAGTATCAGTCATTTAATGTTGTTCCAAAGAGTTCTTCCACATATTCTCCTTAGAATTATCTGATCTTTAATCACAAAATGTGGTAGGCTTAAACTCAGAATCCCTAGGACAATACATCATTTACCTCGGGTTCTTTGAATTCTTCAAGACTGTATAATAAGTCTAAAGTTGTTGGTCTATTAAGAACTCAAAGGATGAAGGTAAGGGGACAACATTTACACCTTCTCATTTCTTGCTTTTGCAGTTAATCTGACTTTCTTACAAACAAAAATTTTAATTTAAGTCTTTAGCAGATTTGTACAAACTTGCAATCTCTAAAATTTCACACATCCCTCCATTTCTTGTTTAACCTTTTCAAGCTCAGTCTAGTAATCCTAACTCATATTTCTTTGCAACCTTACACTTCTTTTAAGTAGAAGCAATTTCTTAGTAGATAAGATAAATAAGTGTATTTATATACATTAAACTTAAAAGAATTGTCATTTAGTTGGTTGACAAATTTGTAATAACTAAAAAGAAAATAATGTATTAGATATATAAGTTGTAAGTAAAATAACACACATCCTACATTGAAAGAGAGAAGAAAAAGAAAAACTAAAGAGCCTATAAAACAAAATCTAAAAAAAGTAGGATGTTTGCCTTCAAATGAATATATAACTTAAAAATATTAAGTTACATAACGAATTTAAATTCTATTAAACACATATATTTAGAATTTTAAAATTAAAACAAGCTTAACTTATATAGATTATGTATTTGTCTTCTTAAGCTCGAATAACTCGCTTGGCTCGTTATGTTCGACTAGCTCGTTTGACTCGTGATAATTAAACGAGTTTTAGAACGAGCCGAGACAAATTTTAACTTTCAAAGTTCGGCTCGTCAAACTAATAGAGCAATAATATTTGTTCGAGATCGACTTGAGCTCGTGAGTTTTAAGCTCGAGCTCGAGTAGCTCGTTAAAAGCTCTCGACTCGTTAACACCCTTATTCTCGAGTTTTTGTTTGGAGAGAAAAAAGTGAAGAGAAATAAAAAAAGTCGTGTGTTTTATAAAAAAAGTTGGACGAGAGGAGAAAAGTAGATCATGTCTAATTTGACTCTTCTTATTCTTCTTCTTAAATTGGAATTATTCAAAAACAAGATGAATTTTAGGCATACTTTATTTCCATCTTTGTTCTTTTCTTTCATACATGAGAATGCAAAACTAAAAACACTTTCTTTTTTCTTTTTTTCTTCTTTTCTCTCTTTTTTACCCTCGTCATTTCTCTTATTTCTGTTTTACTCTAAGAAAACAATACTTAAGGAGGAGGTAAGATTGTAGTTTTGTGCACCCGAGTTAGGAAGAAAACAAATGAGTATATAATTTTTTTGTGTTCCTAAGTTGGAGAGATAGAACAAAAACTTAAGAATTTTACAATTATGCGTTCTACATGTGAACAATTTTTCGGTTGTTTCGGTTCTTTATCGCTCAGTTGACATTTTTTTCCTTGGTGATTTTCTCCATTGAACTTTCGGCAACAACACCCCATGCTTTATCATTGGCAAAAACTTGTGATAGCTCGTCATAGTTATAAACTTTTTTTGTCTACCATTATATAACTTAAAAAAATTATAACCTATACAAGAGGAGTGTTTTTTGTATGACGTGGAAATTTAATTGTGACATGGAATTCCACCTAAGGATACCATTTCACTGTAGGCATGTGGTTGTATCCCGCATAGCCAATTAAACATGCACATCAGAAAATAAACACAGAGCGGCCATGCAATCAGACAAACCATAGCAAGCAAGATCATTCTTAATGAGTGATATAAATTAGTCCTAAACATGTATAAATGGTGTTTATACAAGACTTACTTGTTTTCTGCAGTTGTGTAAGCTTCTTGATTAGTCTGATATCGCCCTACTACTCATATATTGTTAAGAGTATAAAAAAGCTTAATCATTCATAGCAATTGGTCTTTTTATCAATGTTTTAAAACTCGATTTTTTAATCGATCTGGTTTAATCACCGGTTCACCAAGTCACCGGTTCACCGGGTCACCGGTTTAACCGGTTGAATCGTTGGGTCGAACCGGTTCTATACATATGTATATTTTTTTCTATATTTAATATGTAATTTTGTGTAATCTCATAATTTATCCGATTTATTTCCTACATTCGATTGAAATTAATAAAAAATATTAAGAATCTACCGATAAGCTTTATTTTTAAGTTCTATATCTATTATAATATAGCAAATATTTGCAACAATAATTAACTTATGAATCTAAGTTATAACAATCTATATTAAAACTTAGTTGGTTTTTATAAGATAGTTTATAACTTTAATTTACTCATTTACAAGATTTTAATTAACAATAGTCCTCACCACTTCAACTTGTCAATTAAAATTAGAAAAATCGATGAGAAAAAAAGAATTTGTTATATTTTTGTGATAAAAAGTCTTGACCCGGCCGGGTTTATCAAACCGGGTCGACCCGGGTCAACAAAAAGCCGACGGTTTAATCCGGTTCTCAAACAAGCAAAAACCCGGTCTCATCCGGCCCGGTCTCTAAACCGGTTCACGGTTCAACCGGTTCAACCGGACGGGTCAACCCGGGTTTTAAAACATTGCTTTTTATTAAATATGTTTAGTACGTTTTATTTAAGTTTCATTGTAATAAGTGTTTATTGGACCGACTATTATACTTAGCCCACTAAGAGTCCATTAAACATAATAAGAGTACTTAGTTAAGGCATTGACAAAGACTTAGTATAAATACCTCTTTTGGCTAGAAAGAGGGGTGTGGTTCTTCATTTTACATTTCACCTTTCCCTTTTCTATTAATGAGAACTCACATTTTCTCTCAACCTCCTTCCTTCTTCTTAGAACTTAGCTTTTTAGATTTGTATGATTAGGCTAGATTTATGTGACCTACATGTGGTATCACTCGCCAATAGATGGTTTTGAGTGAAAGTTTGTGATTGTTAATAATAAGATATACTAACAAAAGACATGATCCGGTGGTCGGGGAGGATAAAATAAATGCTTAGCCATATTATTAAGAATGAGAGCAAAGGAAAAGACGTGTATGTGATAGGAGGAGAGAAACACACACACACACACACAGCTTATAAGATATTATAAAATGAATCCCCACCCCTCCATGGAAGTGTGGAGGGGGTATTTATAGTTCAAACACAACTAAACTATCCTAAATAGTCTAATCTAGTCCCTGCGTGTTTGACTATTAATGAACTAATGTAATTTCGTGTAAGTCAACATATTTCAAGGCTAAGAATCTTCCTCCAATATGTGGACGTACAAAATTACTTACAATGTTCTAATCAAGTACAATTAGAATAAAATAAAGTCTTCCAAAGCACTTCCAAAGCTGAAGATGTCTTTTGAGTTCTCCTTGTCTTGAAACTTGTACTTCAGCTTGGATCTTCATTGTCTTTACTTGCTCTGGAACCATTGTAGTATGCATGAGTTGGATTAACTTTCCCTCAATTCATGTAGCATGTCTTGAAAAGCTTTCTTCATAGACTCCTTTTTGACGAAGTTTTTGAATCAGCTTCCCCCCAAACCAACATCCCTATCATGAGCAGATTCTGAAACTTTGATGTAGCTCGAACAAACTTCTACTTGTCATTGACGTGCACAGTGGAATTTTGTAGAAGTCAAACCACACTAACTATCACTGCTTCCTGTCATTAGGGCTTGGTGAATATTCGTTCGGGGGTACATGCGAGAAATCAACAACAATTTTTCTCACGTATGCAGAATACTTCATAAACCATACTAAGTAAAGTAGTATACACTACTTCCCCCTGGAAGTTGACATGGTAACATCAAAGTCAACTAAGCCCCGGATGTACACATTTTCCCCCATGATGGTTGCGAACTCTCGGAAGCATCATTGTTGTGTACGCACATATACTCAAGAAGTTCTTGTCTTAAGCACAAATCTTGAGATCCAAAGAAACCATTACCCTCTTGTCTTCAGAAACCGTAGAGGAGATGAAGCAAGAATCAAGATAACTTGGTATAATCAAGGTCTTGTATATGAATGTCGTTGGAGAACTTTGAGAATTTGCTTAGACTATGAAGTACCTTTATCTTAGAATAGCACAATAATATCCCGTGAGAATTGCTGATTACATCTCAACCTTTAAACTCTCTGGCTAGCTTACCAACCTCGTATTCTTTCGGCTATTATTGTGATCACTTGGTGAAGTAGCCCGATATACCAAACTTAAAAATGAAGTAAAATCCCCCAAATTTGTTACTTAATCTTGCCCTGTTGTTGATTGAAGAACGGTGCAAGATTAAATCTATAAGTACTCTATACTCAACCGGAAAAGTATAAGAAGTACAACACCTCTTGAAATTATCCACATCGACGTTTGCGTGTGACACTGAGTACTACAATGTAACTCTTTTAAGTAATAGTTATAACCCGTGAGCACTACAATGTAACTCCTTACATCAGGAAATAAATAGATAATCCAAGTCTTAATCATAAGCTGTATACGTTCAAGCAAGTCATCAATCGATAGATTGGGTTTGAAGAAAAGGGGTAGAAAATAGAAGGAAGTCTCGATGATGAAATAAGTAGACGCATTCGTGAAACTCAACTTCAATCTCAAATAAGGGATAACAAATCAACTTCGTGATCACTTGTCATCGTAATCCGAATCTGTAGCCATTTGTTGTTTTAGTGAATCTTATTCGGATCGTTTAAGTGTTATGTATCGTGTTTGTTGTGTTGTTGTTCGTGTATGTTGTTGAACTAGGACAAATGTTGTTTTGGTTTGTCGTTAACGAATCAATATTGTCTAGTCAAACTTGTCGTGATAGCATTTTATATCCGGCTTGGTCCATTAATACAATATTTAACAGCCCAATTAACAACCAAGTCGGTCCAATCAATTAACAGCCCATTCTATACCAGGCCCACTCCAAATAAAAAAACTCGTTCCATTACAAAAGTATAACCTGGTCCATCACATTATGAAGAATGTGGCCCATTCAAGAATTATACTACGGCCTATCACCAAATGTATAATCTGGTTCCATAATTACAATATTTTAATGACGGTCCATATTGTGTTAAGTAAAAACCTAATCAAAAAAAAATTAGAAAGGATATAAACTCACACTCCTTAAAATTCCATAAACATAATCCCTAACCCTAATCTTAACACAAACACAGTCACCCACATCACTCCTATTTCCCTCATCATTCACTCGATGCAACCACTAAAGCATAACCTTCATCTCAAACATAAATACAACATCATCAGCTCCTTTCTTATCCCTATTCAACATACACG
>BQNB010140297.1:2355-17435 GCA_026074375.1 Tanacetum coccineum | reverse complement strand
ACTAATCTAATTAAGACATAAACTACGAGCTAAGACTATTACAACTTGGAAGTGACCGACACTTTTCGTGTTTCCAACAGATACCTTATCAAGATTAGCCACAAAAAATCACGAATCAACACAAGGCTTAAGCTAGCGAGTTACGGGTAGGTTTTATTTAGAGAGAAAGTTTGACTGAATTTTAGAAGGTCTGACCATTGACAACTCGCTAAACCTATATATACTTTTAACATTTTCACAAGTTGGCAGATTTGGTCCCTTTACTTCCTAAGTCCTTTACTTTGTGGTTTAAGGTATTAATAAGGTTTATACAAGTTTTAGAAGAGGCACAAATGGTCCTTATAGTTATATAAGCCTAGGAAACATTTAGTAAAATGCACATAAGTCCCTATACTCACAAATAATTGACAATTTTGGCATATTGAGTTAAAATAGATTTAACTCCCCCTTCAAATGGTAACCCCGTTAAATACAAAAAACCTTTTACCTATTAATTATTTGATGAATTAAAATGCCCGTTAGGTGTCATAAATTTGAAAACACTCTCCCCCTCAATCAATGACCCGTTTTCTATTTAAAGAGCTGTAGTCGTTGATTGAGTATCAAAATTTATGAAAAGTCCAAGTCTGATTGATTGTCAAACAACAGTTTTCCACCATATGTAACACAAATAATTTTTTAAAGAATCATAGACGAAAAATCATTTGGTTAAAAAAGAAGACTTCTCTTCTATATCAAGAAATAATGCACTTAAACGTACAATAAGTCGGAATTTCATGGATATAAAGTAACCCATGCCTGGGAGAAATTAATCACCCGTTGTCAGGAACAGCCGTCTTTTTGGCGACATGCTTTTCTCATTTTGAAAAACAGGTTGCACTCTGAAATAACTGCAAGCCATGAAGACATGTTTTAAAAGAGTTTGAACTTCCGCTCGAACTTCATTTAAAGACCCGTGTCATTATTGAATGACATTTCTAGGTCCGTAAATGTTATCGATTGACAGAAGACATGTCTTGAAAAATTTAAGTGATTTACCTTAAGGTTGGAAAAACGTTTTACCAATTCATTATGACCATCCTGTTGAATCTTATCTTTTAGTTTAGAAAGCTCTGCTTTAAGTGTCAGGCAACGTGCTTGAACAACAGTGTGGGCATCATGCATTTTAGTGAATCTAGATACAGTAAGCTCAGAATTTGTTGCAATATAAAACACTTCTTTGGACAAGTAATCAACAATTAAATTATCATTTGCAATGAGAAGATTTTTTTGCTTAATCTTATCTTGCTTCCTATTTATAATATTTTGGTCAACCTCAGCTTCCAACTCTTCAAAAACTTCTTTCATTTCTTTAGTGAGAGCCTTTTGAATACCCTCAAAATGGTTTTTAAGTGTTTTGAAAAATGGAATGACTTCGGTGAGATAGCATTCCTTGGTTTGTTCAAAACTCCTTTCCCCTTCAGTGAGCCCCGTTGGTGTAATTCCCTTTTTATAGGTTTTTTCAAATTCCAAAAAAGTTGTATAAGTGCAAAAATGTTAATTTTCACTTGACTTTTTGTTGGAAGCACCCTAGGGACAAGCGTTGTGGGTGTATTTAGAGGATACACCGTCAACGCTTTGATTGGTCTTAAAGTTGTGGTCTGTCCTTTGAGAGCATCTGCTTTCATTTTGATGAGATCGTTAGACCAGAATATCTGCTCAGGGGTCAATTGTTTCTGAGGTGTGAAAGTCGCTAAGTAATTCTCTTTCGAGTAATCATGTGGTGCAATCTTAACCTTCTTTTTCACACACTCTGGGTCTTTCATTTTATCGTTCATCTTCTTCCTAGTGATTTCAGCTATCTCTAGGGTATCCTCTGAGTTGTGCACTATAGCCGGGACATGAGTAGTTTTAATAATTTCATGACCATTATACCGGGCAAGTTGAACTTGTTGTGCACGGGTGAGACATAAGGGGTTCTTGTAGCTAATAGCTACCTTATTCTGTTCATCATAATAAGGCTTTGGTTTGCACAGCATGTGAACTGTTTGAAGAGACTGGTCTTGTTTGTATAATTTATCCTCGACCTTTTCTTTTAAAGCTTTCATGTCTAAAATTTTTTCAAGGTATTTATTTTCTTTCTGTTTAAAATCCTTTTTCAAAGTCGCAACTTCTTCTACCATAGACTTGTTATGGTTAATAGTAGAGGTAAGTTGCAATTTTACAGAATGAAGTTTCCTTTTCAAATTTTCTTCCTTAAGATTACGATCAATGATAACTATTCTTAATTGTTCATTAATCTTTTGTTCTCTTTCTGTTAATTCAAACTTGGCCCGTCTTTTATACTGTTCAACTTGTTCCTTATATGTCGCAAGTTCAGCAGTCAATGAATTATCACCTACATTGTTCTGTGTGGTCACAGAGTCACATTAGGCAGATGGTTCATATATATCATTAAGTATCATCATGTGTGCATCATTTGGTACAGAAGATTCATTACTTTGTACAACTGGCGCTGTGTTGTCCTTTACATACTGATCATACGAAATCATATTACTATCACTCGTATCATCAGCATATGAGTCAACAACGTTGTTTGGTTGTACATCGTCATGGATCTCGTGTACTTCATGATGTTCACAAATAGCATCCTAATAGTTGTCATGATCTGGTACCTCAGATAGAAAGTCCGAATCATATGACGAATCGGCTTGATCATAAACAGGATTTGCGAATGAGAGATTTGCCATGAACATTGTCTGTGCAGTAGGAGCCTCATCAACATCAGAGTCAAATGCATCACAATCATCAAATTGAAACACATTATCCACATTGAGTGCTAAATCTTAAACTGGTTGCTCATCCACATCCTCATCAACAACATTGTCTTGTCCACCTGCAATGAACAACAACTGCTCATCATCCAATGACACTCTATTCTCTTGAGCTTGCATCAGCAACATCTTGTCTTTAAAGTATTCAGAGTTATGTGGTCGCTTGGGCTAAGTGCAGTTCCTTGCTATGTGGCCTGTCCCGTATCAGTTGTAACACTTAATCTGTCTTGCTTGACCTAGATTTGCATTCCCAACTTTGTTCTGAGCTCCCCCATAACCAGCTGCACCTGCACCTCATGAATTATTCCCCTGACCTCTATTCTGTCAACCCTAAACATTTTGAACAACAGCCCTTCCATCTTGAACTGTGGCTTGGTTTCTTATGTTTGATGAGGTTCTGAGTTGATTGTTGGTTTTAGGTAGGTATGTTTTGTATGATTGGGTGAGTAGGGCAAGTGTGTTGGTTAAGTTCTCAATTAAGTTTTCCGTTGGAGAGAGTCCTGAGTCAAGTTGGGTGTTGTCAGCAAAGTGTGGTTGAAGATGTGTGGATGGTGGAGTGGTAGATGATTGTGAGTAGTACTGCTGTTGTGAAACATTAGACATCAAGGCGAGAGGATCAACAACGTGTTGAGTGAATTGATCCAACATCATTTTGTTCTCATTGGCGTGTGCCTCATATTGCTTTAGATAAGCATACAGCTGATCATAGTTGGAGTCCCTCAAGCCTCTGTTCAGTTTCACTGCTGTTACAAATCTACATAACAGGTAACATGTATTAACAACTTTGAGTTCAAACTGCATCTGGACATGTCCATCTTGATGTTCCCCATTCGTTGATGAGCTTGCAAACCAAACCATAATAGTCTGAAATTTGGTTTCTCATTTGTTCTGACGGAAGTGTTCAAAGTCATCATACAGTTGTGATTCTCGGGATCTCTTTTGGGTGTAGTTTCGAACCTGACCAGGAGCATCTTCACATTAATCTCCAAATGTCTTTTGCTTCAACCCCCAGTGTAATGGGATTTGCTGATCAGTGTATATGCTTTTGGTAACCCTTGAATATGATGTTTTGTTGCCCGAGATGTCAGCGTTATACCTATCCTTATCTTCAGGTGAAAGATTCGAATAGACTCGAGCTCGTTCGGGACCAAGTTGCTGGCACTTAATGTCCCTTCAGAAATTGTGTCTTTAATAGTTCCCATCTTGAAAGGTGCCTTCAATCAATCGATTCAGAATGTTCACCCCATTCCTTTACCTGACAAACAATCGAATCGTGTTTCCATGTATACAAAAGCCAATCCTATCAAGCATAGGTGGTCGGGTAATCAAACCTGCACATAGGATATCTTCCGAAAGGATGATCCATCTTTAATTGAATTGGAAATGGTTTAAGTGATCGAACAATGATTAGTGATTGTATGTTAAAAATGTATTGATTGTTGAAATGGTATTTGATGAATACGTTTTGTTAAGATACAGGTTGAATTTATTTCCCAAATCCAAAATCAAAATTTCACAACTCGCTACCCTCTAACTCACTATGAAGAGACTTGACAACTCGTTATTATGTAGAGACTTGACAAATCGCTAATCAAGAAATCAAATGGACATAGTTTCTTTTCTCAAGTCGCTAGAAAATGGTCTTCAGATAACCTGTAACTCGTTGGCCTTAACTCGCTATGAAGAAGCCTTGACAACTCGCTAACAAGAAATCAAATGGATAGAGTTTTTGTTCTCAAGTCGCTAGAAAATAGTCTTAAGATAACTTGTAACTCGCTGGCCTCAACTCGCTAACTGCAATAAAAGTTAACTTTACTACCAATCATTCGCTACCCTGCACGAAAAAGTCAACCTGCACCAAACAATATACGTGCTGACATAAGTACGACCTTACAACCAGTGTACTAGTCTACAACCGCCATAACAGTGCCACAAAACTCGCTACGAAGGATCTTCAACACATGCCTTAACTCGCTTAGCTAGAAAAAACTTGTATTTTACCTAAAAAACCGCTTAAATCACCCTTTTGAACATTTTTGCTTGGTTTTTTTTGCACAACTTGATCCTAGAAGGCTATAGGGCAACTATAAAAACATAACTCTAACATCCACAAATGTCAAGATCAAGAGAACCATGACAATGATGGACTATAAACCTTTCAAAAAACACAATACTTTTGATCTAAACAACCAGAAAATGCACACACAATCTACTAATCATCCATGTGGTAAGGATACCAATTGATAGATATTAAAATCAATAACACAAAGTAATATGGGAGAGATTAGTCAAGGTCTAGAGAGAAAAACTTTCTAGTGAGAGAAAAATGAACTTGTATTAAGAAGATGACTACAACTCTTCCAAGTACATGGAAGAGGCTTATATATTAATTACAAACCGCCTAAAGGCTTTTGGTAAGAGGGCTTCCCCACGTTGGGTTTAAAACCCTGACCATTACCAAATGCTATACATTAAACGCTTGACTACGAGCTACAATAAACGGTAAAATACACGGGGTGACCGAGTCTTTTTCTAATATCTAACATTTACCCTGCACAAAACATTTAGTGAACGTTACGCAGTAGCTGACTAATTTGTTCAACCCAAGTAATAACCTGCTGAATTTTTTAAACAAAGATCAATACATCGAAATAGCATATTAAAAAAACAGCAATCAGTGACAATTATATACTATTGACTCATTCATGAATGAGAGGACAATATAGAGGCCTAAGCTTAAGACTTAGATTAGCCATGAATAAAGGACAACATACGGATCTATTACGGCTCCGCTCTCCCTCGATTCGGCTTTATATGTGTCGATTCCAAAACTTATACCAGCACATACCCAGATCTATTACGACTCCGTTCTACCTCGATTCTTCTTCCTCCCACTAAATTAATACAAATCCTAAATTTAAAATAAATAGTTATTTTTTGGGAAGGGAAAAATAGCAACAAAGAGGAAAATATTGAATATAATCAATTATATGTAAGTGATGCCACCTAATTTGTTTTTGCAATACCACATACCAATTTTTATGGTACACTGTCACACGGCACAAAACTGTAATTTTACCCGACATTAGTGAAGCCAAAAAATGCAGGCATTGTTAAAAGTACATTTCATGTCCCATTTTATTAAACTTAAGATGCAAGCACGCACACAACATTTTTACTAAACGTGCATTGATATAAAGAACCTAAGGGGAGTTTGGATACTTATTTTATAGGCAATCTTCTACTCTACGAATGTGCGAGATCTAATATATCATAACTAGTATTAAACCACTGTAAAACAACCTAACATCAGCTACATTTTGCTATTCGTTTATGGTCAGTTACATATATTTATAGCTGATATGCTAAAAATGATCATTGTATATAATATGTGTTAGCAGGGTATGCACTGATGTGGTCAGGCCTTGAATATTTTCATATTCGGCGATTGTATCATCGCGTTCAGGTGATAGTTACTATTTTTATAATAAAAATTGACACAATGGGTCACTTAGAACACTTCGACATTTGCAAATTACGCTACATAATAGTCTAATGAGAACATACCTCATATATCTGACAAAATGACGTTCCTGAGCTAAATCTGCATTGAAAGTTTAAAGCGTTAAAATTCATATATTCGGTTTTAACGATAAAACCGCAGATAAAGCCATATTTTATATAATCAGCCTTCATACGTCGCTGCTCAAATGGGCAGATGGAGTATAAATATTTACCGTGCGGTACATCCAAACGCTCAAATAAAGCCATATTTTATATGATTAGCCTTCGCACTTGAAGAACTGCAACATTTAAATAAATGGAAATAAAGTGAGATTCCTACTCTACTCAAACGTAACTGGAAATATGTTTACAAATGTGTATGTGGGATTTATATACAATTTGATAACCCGCGTGTCTAAGAGCCATCATCCTGCAATCAATACAAAAAGAAATTGAATTATTACACTTCGGTTCAATAAGCTTTTAGAGGTGTACAGATCTTAGGCACTGAAAAGACCAAATGCAGGGCGTGTTGAGTAAAATGCAAGGGGCACTTTGTATAACGTGTAAAGTTCAAAGGTTAGTATGAATCGTTTTGTGAATAAATAAGCTTATGTAAAGTTTCAAAATAAGCAGAAAACATATAAGCTCTTGTATAAGCCAAAAAATAAGGATAACAAAAAATTTGAGACAAAAGCAGAAAAATAAGCAATTGCAAACATATTTACGAGAATCTTTACCCAAAATCAACCAAAAAAATGAAATAAAATCTTACAATTGCTGGCCCAAGTGAACACGTCGTCACAAGGTTCGTCGAAAAACCCAAAGACACACCAGCGACTTCATTCTTGTTAAGATGTTCATCCAAACAACTTGCTTAACCAAAAATAAAAAACCCACAAAAAAACCAAGCTTCACACATAAATAAACCACAACTCATTAATAAATCATAATTAATAAAATTTTAAAACTCATAAAACAATATACCTGCAACCATCGTGTTTTTGGATTCTGTACAGAAAGAGAGAGAGGGAAAGAAGAGAGGCAAATGGAAGAAGGGTTGTTGGTATGTGTTTAGTCGGTGTGGTTTTTGGTGTGATGAATGAATGAATAGAGACGGTGGTATGATGAATCATAGTATACATTTGATAGACAGGTAGATTACATCTAGGTCTTGGGGCGTGGGCAAGATTAAATTCCACTCCGGTATAGCATTTGACAGACACCCTGTCCCGTGCGGGATGGGGTTTTAAAGATAGTAGCCGTGTTCGCAGTTTTCCGGTGACCCGACATTGGCATTAAAGTGCATTTAATGGGCGAGGCTGCCTTTTATATAAATTTATAATACCTACAAATAGGTTTTTAACAAAAAAACAATGAATGTTACATGAGTAAATGAGTAGAAAGGTAAGTTTACACACATCACATGTAATCATTTTACTAACTGCAGATCATAAATATCGTTACAAAAATACTTTTTTTTCCTCTTCTACTAAAAAACAAATATAGCTATTTAATGATTTGTTAATGTGTCGCGTCAAACTAGATGTGTAACTTGTTGGGTTTTAACAATTAACGAGGATGAATACCCGCGCTTCGCTGCGAGACGTTTTGTATTAAGCATTTTTAATTCGAGGTTCGTAAACGTTGTGCGTGGTGTCGTTCATTTCCAATTTTTTTATGAAATTAATAGGATAAAAATGGTGGAGTAGCCAGGTATCATTACAATATATATTCAAATCAAGTTGGGAGTTACAAATGGATAATATCAACATATTAGCGTTAATGGAAAACATTTAAGTTAAGCGAGTTAACAGTCAAAGTCACCAATGGTGAAACCATCAACAAACCCAAAAGAACTTCCATTTATTGTACCTTGTCAAGTTGTTGGTCTTCACACAAATCTTTCAAATTTGATATAGCATACTTGTTTGCAACACCTAATAGTGCAAGACGGTGCTTCCAGAAATCTTCTAGTTTAATGGTTCCGTATAACTAAGATAAAAGGGCGGTGCATGAATCAAGTGACATGTCTTAGATATCGATGGCTGAGTATTATTTTTCCTTGAGGTTATGTAGGAACATACTATGGAAAACAGGTAAATTTAATGAGAGAGTAGCTTTATGAGCTTTTAAAGTTCCTTCACCTGTGTTGATGGTGACATCGGCATTGATTTACTCGTTAAGCATGCGAGAAAGGCACCGCAAAATGCTTTCACCTACTGACGATCACATCATTCTGTCATTTGGCCATTTTGCTTCCTCACCTTGTATACCGAAAGACGTTAAAACATGTAAACTTTCAAGATGGATAATAATGGGTCGGGTTAATTCACCAATATTCTTATAGAATTTACTAATAGTTCCATTATAATAATAACCTAATCTCTTTAGGTAAAGTGATTTAGGAGGTTGTTAATTGAAGGAGTCAATTTTAACCCATATACTTGTGAATGGGTCAATTCATGATGTTTAGCCAAAAGAACACGTCAAATTTATAAAAATCCCCAAAGTCTTTTTACGCCTAGAAGTATACAGCCTCGTTAATGGTTGCATTCATATATTTACAATATTGTTTTAGCAATTTGATTCTGATATCATAAGGAAGACATTTAATGTTTACATAAGATAAGCAGCCTAAAATGTGTTTCTGTATCAGCCTAACGAAACCTGACATCTTTTCAACCCAAATCCCATACTGACCTGTCTTTGTTTAGGTTATTTTCGTTTTTTAACTACTTTGACTAATTATCAGTACAAATCAAACTTTTTTAATTTTTTTAAAAAATGACTTGCAATTTGCAGCTCTATGATTATCCAACCATGAAATAAATTAAATGAAGTGTCATGAATATAAATATATATCTTATAATCTTAATTTTTTTACATTTTTGTTATTCCTGCAATTCTTTAGAAAATCTATGCAGGCTGTATTATTTAGAAATCTTAAAGGTGAACGAAGAAAGAAAGTAACTTACATGGCCTTATGATTGCAGAGACAGAGCGCGTCACTTTTGGTCTGGCAGAACGGTCGTGGTTCTGGTGCAGCTATAACTTAAATCCTAGAGAACGGAGTTAGACAGATACCTGAAGAAAGACAAATTTCCATCTCGAGTAAGACAAAGCAACACTGGACCTTGGGTCATCAAAAAAATGTTCTGTATTCGATAGTTGTGAATTTAGATTTATGCATGCTGCTAGTTTTTGTGCGATGAGTCCGAGACAATGTACATTGATAAGGATTTACTTTAATTGTATATATAGATCCCTGAAAATCCAACGCAACCATTTAGTAGGGAGTGTCATGTCAGGCGATGGGTAAAATCGCATTTCAATTGTAAAAAATTAATATGTAGTACGTGCAAAATAGAGCAGGGCTAGGTAGCACACACAAATCCTTTCCAACCAGTTTGACCCGTTCGCCTTTTGAAAAAAATTACACAATTCAACGTGGTTAAAAAAAATATTTGGCCAGTTTAAAATTTACACAATCCATATCAGCCTATTTATAAGCAAATGAGTATTATATGCTTATTGTGTTTTACTTAATACATCAACTAAACAATAGTAATAAGCAATAGCCAATAAGTTAAAGTATCTGATGCCAAAACAATTTGTCATTAACTTGAAGTGTATGCCAAAAGATAAAAAGTTGCTAATACACAACGCCACATACTACAAATATCCAAGTTGCTCATATTTTTATATATCAAGTTATTCTAATATCTAAAATCTTTAAAAATATATCTTGTTATCAACTTGCATTGCATTATGAACTTTAATAAGAGTCACTTGTGCATCTCCACAGAAAATAAATTGACCAGTATAGTCATAATCAAGGGCTGGAACCACACCTATCCACAACTATCTTACTTATTTATCTCACCTTCCTTTTGGGGACGCTTATCGTCAACTCCTATGCTAAATCCCGTTATGCTAATCAAGAAATTCCATCTGCCATAAGCAACTTAATTTCCTGAAGAAAAAAAATCAGTTTGTTAGGCCACTTTTGTTTATGACGAAATGTGAACAACTAAAGGATACCATGCCTTAGCAAAAGCCATGTTAGCGCCTTCGCCCATTCACGTTCGAATGAAAAATTTGTGCATGTGATAATAACAAATGAGGCAATTAAGGACCTAATGAGCAGATTGCAACGCCAAAACCCGGATGCTAAATACCCAAACACTAATCAAAATCGCATTTTGGCAGCCGATAGAAACATTTCATCAACTGCATGTGTTGCATCTAATTGTGTAGGTAATCCAGCATTGTGCAATGAAGTGATATGGTATCCATTAATGCCTCTGCTACCTTTTGTCTGTTGCAAAATGGAAAAAAACTATATATTAGCAACAATTTCTGATATAGTATCTAACCTTACGCATACATGTTTTGAAAAGAGTTTTGGTAACTATACTGCATGCTCGATTTACCAAAAAGATACTTGTCAGGTACAATCTGAGGGGCAATTCCATTTGCCATACTATTAAGAGAGCTAAACGACCCACAATCAGCAAAAGTCATACATACCTTTATTAAAAAACTATGATGCAGATAAGTTATCTAAAAACAGGGTCTCTCGTAGCCTATCTTGCTTTAAAAAACTATGGGGAATAGTTAGGTTTTGATCATAGTTTAGCTTAGTTCTACTTGCTTTAATCCTTTCAAGTGAGAATTTAATTTCCACATATCAGCTTTCTTGTAGCCTATCTTTTCTTTGTGTGATTGTTTGTAATTTCCATTGACTATTCCACTCTTCATTATGAAGAATGCGAATCCATCTTGTTCTACCTCTAATAGGGAGTTTCTTGATCCTAAAAAAAAGAAAGAAATTGAGTCATGGCTTGAGGATAGTAGGATCGTTGACTCATTAGAAGGGTCGGATGAAATAGAATACTTTGATACCTTTCCCACCTTGGAGGAATTAGAATATCATGAGTGGCTCTTGAAATACCCCAAACCATCTTGGGTAAAGGCAAAGATAAGAACTGGAAACTTAAATAACATTAAGATCTTTTGCAAGATGGGTCACTTCCTTAAAAGACAAGATTACATCGATCTAGAATCACCAATTAATTTTATGTCTAAACAACATTACAATAGGATCTTGAATAAAGGGCTAGGGTCGAGACAGAAACCATCCAACCCTAGTAAGAACAACAACTTTGTAGGAAGAGTCAGGGGTTTAAAAGTTTTCATAGGAAACTTCACATACGAATGTAATTTCATGATTTTGGAGGATACCACTAGCGTCATAGATCACCACCTAGGAGAAGTAGTCTTTGGAAAACCATTTGCAAGAAAAACTGGTCTTATTTATGATCCAGAAGAGGGAACGGTTACTTTCGAAAAAGATAACAAGAAAATCACATTTAAGATGCCTCATAAGATGGAAGCGTTTAGCCATATGGACTCTAAGAATTTAAATACCGATTCCATACCACCCTTTGTCCTTGAGAATAACGATGACCGTAGGAAAACCTATTACTCGAATAGTCTAAGTTTAGGACCCGAGTACAGAGAAGACGAAAGTATAAGGAAGGAAATTCGACGGCTAATGAAATTGGAAAGAGAGGCCAAGAGACACAAAGGAGAAGTCACGTAAGGACGTGTGACTTCGAGTCTAGCTACAAGACTCGTAAATAAAGAAAAGCGCTTTTTGGGAGGCAACCCAATATTTACTTTTCCCGCATATTAGGAGTGTCTTGTGTGTTTTAATTCTTTATTGTTTGTTTTACTATGTTTAAATTATTTTGTAATCATGCTTTGTTTGCTTGTAACTTCGTCTTATTTGCAATCAAAGGTATTTTGCAACAAAATAAGTGTAGGGGAAATATCCAGTTTTTAGAACCAAATTCAAACATTTAAAATAAATTGTTTAGATTAATTCACGTCAGTTTCGAGTCATATGATTGAATTATTAATTCTCAGGTTGTTATGCAGCATTTTGTACAGGAAAATAACTTACAAGAATGAGTGCAGGAAATTTTTCATCAAAAACGAAAAATGAGTTTTCACAGAGTGTGGAGACGGCATCACGGTTTACACGCGACGCCGTCACCATGACACTTGTGACGGGGTCAGGATATTCCTGACGGCGTCAATCGCCCAGTTACAGGAAAACTCAAAAATTTTAAGTATTTTTGAAAATAAAACTTGTACAACACTTAAGAAAGTTTAAATTCTTTTATAAACTTGCAAAACCCTGAGTTTAACAATTCTCTCATCCTATCTTTACTGCTTTATAGAGTCAACCCTAATTTCACACTGTATATTATTATATCGCACATTTTATGCTTGGTGTAGTTGTCTTTGTCTTTGATTACATGTTATATTTGATGAGAAGAAGCTTGGAAGTTCTTAGGAAGTTTCATTGTATGATTCTTGGAGGACGATTTAACCAGTTATCTCATGTTTCTTCTCCATTATTGAGCAAACCAGGGGAGTATTAGTTTCTTTTCCTTTTTTCCTTTTCCCTTTATTTGTTTTTACGGGTACTTCTATAGAACATTGGGGACAATGTTCAACTTAAGTGTAGGGGGAAATAAGCCTTAGAAACTATTCTTTCATTTTCCATTTGCTTTGTCCTTAAAATGATGGGTAATATATCGAAACATAGCATAAAAAGGTAATTTTGACCCAAATTTAAATTTTTTTATGACACATACCGACGAAAACCGAGTATTAATAGCGTCTCATGGATAGGAATGTATATGACTAGCATAAAAACTCTCAGAATTCCACCCCAAAAATGTGAGGTTCGCCTTTAGATCTATAGGAATTCAGGTATCTATTATTGATACCCAAGATAGTTTATACCTTTAGCTTTCTCGAGTTAAGGAGTGAGCAATCATGTGTATCTATTTCGTCGTTACGGATTTGTATATGTGGTTTTGTCGCCTTTTCTGGAGCATTGAGATCGGTTTGAATTATATGAGTGTACCGATAGTATATTAAATTCTACAACTTTTTTTTGTGATGCATCCCGAGACCGCATAGTAAGTATTAGGATTTGCTTGATAAGATGCACTAGGATTAACCCATGTTTTAAACGTGTAATTGTTATGATGGTCACACCGATCATGTAACTATCCCACACCCTTGCCATGCACTCACTTTTAGTGCAGGATACCCCTAGTACAACCCTCCAAGCCTATCCTTTTTCACGGTTCTCGTAATTTTTTAGTTAAGCCAGACTATTAATGAAGAGCATTGTCACCCTTAAACCAATCGTTACACCTAAATCGCCTTAGCCTACCTCGTATGTACTTTCTTTTAGTACATTATTGTGTTTAACCCAAGTTAATTATTGAGTACACGGTTGCTAAGTCCTTATCCTTGTAAATACTGTTTGGGGACGATTGGGATTCATGGTTGCATTTATTTCGCGGAAGAATGGGGAAGAAAAGTTAAGTCAATACCCCTATATGTTTGTTATATGATCTCCACCTCAAATCGGGTCATTAGTTAGATTGTAAATATCGAGCATGTAAAAAGCTCAAGTGTAGGGGCACGTGTTATAAACCCCAAGTTATGATGTATTATGTTAAAAAAAATAAAAAAGAAAAAGAAAGAGATTGATGTAGAGTTGTGTAGAGTTTGTATATCTTCGTCCGAGTCTTAGCTTCACAACCAAACCAACGTGTATTCGTGTAAATAATTAGCTAACCCTTTCACTCCAAATTTACCAAAAGCCACCCAAATGTATCCCATCTGTTTCCATTTCCATTATATGTTATCTTACACCTACACCCCACAACCCTTTAAAAAGACCTCTTAGATAGTAATGAATAAAAGTGGAGGTTTAATCCTTTACCAAGCCTATGGTAATTTATATGCTATGACAGGTAATGAGTGTTGATTTTCCGTTTCCCCATTATGTTAAAAATTATTATACACCTGAGTGAAAGAGAGAATCCTAAACACTTATGTGAGGTGCTAGTATATACTTTTCGTGGTTTAAATTACGAGGTCTAGAAGGTTGTGTTGTAAAATACTTTTAAAGAGTAGGTTAAATGACCTTCATTTGCTATTGTCTAGATAGAAAAACCCATTTGCTTGAGGACAAGCAAATCCCAAGTGTATGGGTATTTGATGAGGTGTTGTTTTATACACTTTTTCGGGGTCATTTAACCTCCTAAATCATGCATTTATGTCCAAAATAGGTACTTAATCGTTCTTTTTTAGGTATTTAGCATTTGAAAGGTATTTGGAGGAAATACACGTGACTTGGGCTCATTTGAAGAAGAAACGGACAAGATTACAAACCAACACCAAGACTCTTCAAGATTTAAAGTTTCAGAGCCTAGAGACGGCGTCACCATTTATACACTACGCTGTCACACTTCATTTAGTGACGGCATCACAACATCTCTTGACGGCGATTTTAAGGCTTCAAAACCCTATTGTACCTTTAGAGTAAAAAAGGTTTTATGTGTGTAACTTTAGAGTAACTAAGGGGGACGAACCCTAGTTTGTTTGGTAGCTTATTAGGACAATTTTAGGGCTTCAAAACCCTATTGTACCTCCTTTAATTCATGTTTTAATCAAGTAAGACTATCTTAATCATTCAATATGTCTTGTTGACTGATTCTTTATTATTCTTGCTTTATCTTTAACATGCTTAGCTAAACTCCTTATTGTATTCATTTATGATTGTATGCAACCTAGAATGTAAATCTTAGTGGTGTTGCTTCTTGTGATGAATATGCATGTTAGGCTTTAGAAAACTAGCTTTTGTCTGTATTGCTGTTGATATGT
>BQNB010140296.1:0-14009 GCA_026074375.1 Tanacetum coccineum | reverse complement strand
CTACACTACACATTTATATATTCACAAGATTATGTATGAGACAAGACCTGAAAATGTTCAAACCGAAAATGACAAAGTCTATCTGTCCATGTCAGCAATCTGTAGTCCGTCTCGATAATCTCCATTTAGAAGTTGTCTTAGCTTCCCTCGAACCAACAATCCTTTCTTGAGTAGATTCAAAGATTTCTTGCAAGCCGCATTAAGAAGTCTTGATGTAAAAAGCCCAAATACCCGAAGTACACAATTAATTCAGAATCGTAACACATGAGTCAATTAAGTCCTGGATGTCCTCATTTCTCCTTACATGATATTGATAATATAAATTGTAACACCAAAGTCAACTAAGTCTTGGATGTCACAATTATTCCCTCTAAGTAGTTGAAATGATAACACCTAAGTCAACTAAGTCCCAAATCTACATATGTCTTTATGTAGAATACTGACTAACTTAAGGAATCATCATACTTATCAAACCTATGTGTACCTATTTTGTCAACTAATTTACTCCTTCAAAAATAAGCTTAGTGATTAACTGATTGGGGAAACATTAATTGAATCACAAACATATCTTCTCATGCTTGAATAATTCTTCACACACCACTTCCCCCTGGAAGCTCAAATGATGCATACTAAAAATAAGAAGATATCTCTTCCCCCATGTGGTTGAAATAGTGCACCCGAAAGTAATAAGTTAAAACACTGATTTTCTCTACGGTTATGACATTTGTCTTCTCGGAATGGCCTAAAATGAAAGAAGGCTATGGACTCTATCACGTGTACTTGTTGTACGTTCTAGTGTATCTACTCCTTCCCCCTTGCTGGTTTTGATACCTCAGAATCAGCAAAACTTTGTACGCACATATACTTGAGATCGTGTTTGAAGAATTAATAAGCTTAAATCTATTCCGTGAGAATCAACTTCAAGGCTTTTGATAATGCCCAAATTATACATGTTTTCTATGGCGTTATTTGTATATATTTTATCATTTCTCGTGAACTTTCGATACTTAATAGTCTAAATTGCTTGCAGGTTCACTTAAAGACACTACTAACTAAAACTCAAGAAATTACGTACTTTGAAAGACAAATACAAAGAGAAGAAAAGATTTCAAGCTAAAAGTATAAGATGTGCGCCGCACTCCACTATTATACCATGCACTTACCTATATTGCCGAAAACCGCCGCACTTATACCTAAGTGCGTCGCACTTTCCATCTGATGAGAAGAAATAAATGAAGAATTTAATGCAAATGCATTAACAAACTAAGTACACCGCACATATTACCTAGTGCGCCGCACTTCTTTAATCAGCATTTAATACTATCGCATTTAATCACCAAGTGCGCCGCACAATTTCTTATGTGCGCCGCACTTTTCACCCAAATTTAGCCTATAAATAGAGGACAAAATTTCACTTTCAAATCATTCCTCCCACTCATCTCTTATTCTACCAATCTTCTTCTTCACACATACACCAATCCTTTTGTCCCTCATCCATAAAAACACCAAAAAACACCATAACCTTTGAAGAATAAAGATCTAACGATCAAGAACGAAGACGGTTGTCAACTTAGTTATTGAAATAATGGAAGTTTATGTTAAGTCTACTTTTGTTATGAACTCCTTAGCCATGAGAGGCTAAATCTCTCATGACTACTCGATGATGTTATGATAATGAATAAGTGTTTGGTATTACTTGATCTCTTTAATCTCAAGTTTATGTTGCGAATCTATTATATCTTATCTTGCCAGTTTTGCTTATCAACTTGATTTATATAATCATATCGGTATAGGTCGAAAGACCCGTTATGATCTATGTGATTTTTAATATTTGTCTATGGTCTTTATCGTTTGTGCCGAGAAATCCACTTTCGTAAATTGATAAACAAATAAGCTTTGATATACTAGTAACTGAACTATTTGAGTGACACATTTGGTCTGGTTAACTAAATATAAGTCTTGGGTTAAACAAGTTAGTTTGTGAAAACGTTTTCTGACGAGAAGTCCTTTTTATAAATTAATGCCCCATCTTTGAGGTCAAATCATTTCCAACACTTATAAGTTATTTTGAACTATTCGAGTAGTCATCCTTATTATCATTGGTAAAAATTAAAGTTACTTTTAAAATTGTTAAAGTCTATTTTCTTTCTGATTATTTGAACACTACTCAAATCCCTGTGGAACGACCTGGTCTTACCTAAAAAGATTATACTACATACGTGGGTTATACTTTTACCCGTGTGTTTCCATATAATTATCCGGTATTTTCAGTCTTATAAATTTAAAGCTTTTGAAACACATCAAAGTTTTTGGCGCCGTTGCCGGGGATTTTTAAGTTGTTCTATAGTCAACTCTGCATTCACCAAAGCAAGCCTTAGAGATCCTGCCATTTCATTTATCTACCATAAAGCAATAATACATATAAAGATCTACAAGATTGAAGATCCATCATCAACATCCTTTGAATGCTTCCCTTTAATGGAAGTCATTTAGATTATCAATCATATCCATTAGACACATAGTCATCGGATCATCATTGGTACTCACAATTTTTATCAAATACTTGAACACCACACAAAAAATGGTTTATGTCATTTTGCCCCTAAAAAACACAAGGTTATGATAGATGTGTTATGGCCATAAAACATAAAGTGTAAGGGTTGGTTTAACCCGATGTGTAAAAACTCGGTAATTTAGTTTTGTACCGGATAAAATGTAATCGGCGTTAGTTGGTCTACTAAAAACTAGGACTCTGTGTTTAGCTTGTAACCAGAAAAGTGTAAGCGACGTTGTGTAGTCCTCTTCTCTGAAAGGGAGCAAGTTGATCAAATGGAAAACTCTCATTTGGGTACTCGGGAGTGTATATAGGTGCGAAAGGAGCTCCGTGACGCGAACCACAATAAATCATCGTGTCGAGTTAGTAATCTCTCTTATTTATCGTCCCTAATTATTTTATGCTTATGCTTGTGTTGTACTTGATGTTTATGCTTGCGTTGATACCAACTTGCTTAATATAAGCTTTCCATATAATTCATATAGTCATATGACAATAATTGGTACTTGTTTATATTACGTCAATTAAACGCATTTATACAAACGTAATAAGATTTTAAACAGAAACGTATTCACCCCTCTACATATTTCAATAAATGTATGTACATGATGCTTGAGCAATTAGAAATACTTGAAACGAGGTTTAGACTTAGAGAGGAGATAAAACAAGTCCTTCCGTTTTTAACAAAACAACAGCTCATTTTCTTTATCAAACACCTCTAGCCAAGGCTGAAACTTCTTTTCTAAAACCTAGCATAATCATACTTTCAACATGTCATCAAACGAAAGTATTCATTTGACCTTAATCCGGATTTCGTTGTCACTAATCACGTAATATGTTTTACTCCCTTACTGGTCAAACTCAGTCAAATATCACTTTGCGTAAATGCATCCTTTCCCTTTACGAGATGTGCTTTACTTGAGATGCAAAGTAGTTAGCTTGTTTGCATCAAGATGATTAGTGATCATGTCCATTGTTGATAATCATGGATTAAGTCTAAATGAGTATTTGAGTTTGTGTTAATTGGAAGTTAATTATACTTTGATCTTCTTAAACTTTAAACACTAAATGTTTTTACAAACTCCAACATTCCTCTGTATCTTTCACACATCAATTACACTTCACATTCCTCATATCTCGCTACACCGCTTACACATCTACTTCCCACTAACATGCCATAATCATTTGTTAATCCTCAATTCTCCAACAAATGGATATTCTTACCCTTTCAACACAATCTAAAACATTCCTTCCCATATCCTAAATTATCTTTAGTCAATATTGCTTATAACTCCTTTTCTCTCTTAATGGAAAATGAGTTACCTAGGTTAATCAATCCTTTTATTATCATCTTATCAATACAAGCCACACATGAGACCTTCACAAACCGTCTTCTTAAACTCCTTATATAAACCATCCCAAAGCTTAATTCTCACACATGACAAACTCACATTCCCTTACACAATGTACTCTCTTATACTTGTTGTTCCCCATATTCCCCATATAGGCTCCTATGTGTCATATCATAACATTCTCACCTACACATTCCTTATTCCTTCTCTTCTTCACTCAATCTCTCACACACACTTTCATTTAAATTTCAAAATAACATACACACACACACACTTTATTTTGAAATTCAAATCTCACACACTTTACCAATCTTCCTTTATACACTTTGCCAACTCACCTGTTTATCATAACATTCAAATTTCAAATTTAAATTTGAAATTCTTAGGTTCCATTCTATCATATCAACATCCCATCTTGCCAACTCATATCCAACTCACACATAACTCACTTCTTACAATTTTGAATTTGAATTCAAATTTTCCCTTTCACAACATCCACCCTTTCTCTCTAAGTTTGGAATATTCCTGTTGCAATTCTTCTCTCTCTTAACCAAGCAACTCACTCACTCAACCATGGTAGTTTTAACTTACCAATTGTACATAAGTAAAACCTAAGTTACCTTTTTGTTAAATGTTCTTTTTCTTCCTTGAAATTAGACAAACATCCCTAAAACTTCTTTTAAACACTTCACAAATGTTTTTATCAAATGGTTATGTGAGTTGGTTGACCTTGAGTGTAAGAATAGTGGAAAGGTCAAAGCGTGAATTACAATTAAGGGTTTAGTAAAAACGGGTAGTTAAAATGCCAAAAACCCGAAAAACTCAAGTCGGTTTCTGCGCGCTGGTCACTGGTGCGGGCAATGTGCTAGTGTCTCGAATGGGGTTTTCCAACTTTGGGTTTATGGTCTATAAATACCCCTCATAGGCTTTTGTGTTTGATGTGGAGGTCGTACAGACTTCTTACAAGAAGTTTTACAACTCCCTAGGCAGTGTACCTAATCGTTGTAGTATAGTATAGGCAAGACTCGGGGGTTGATAACAATTCTCTAAAAGGAAATAGATTAGTTAAGGCTTGATCACGGTCTAATAAATTCGTAGAGGTTGAGAGAAGATTTATGTTGTGTTTTATATTTTTATGAAGCAGGTAAATTTAGGGTTTGTAGAGGTTGGTTTGTTTTAACTAATAAACCAAAAAACTAAATATCAAATCTACTAGTAATAACTTTATGATAAGAAAATGTATTACTATATTCATGCATTACTTATCATATTGCTTCTCCTAAACGTGGTTGCCTTGTCAGACCATGTAATGAAATGTGTAAAGTATTTCCTAGGTCATGAACGGATAAAACACCGAACCCGTCATCTATTTTACATAATCTGTTAAGCAACGCACAAGTAAGGTTAGATAAAAGACTTTAAAGGCCCCTAAGAGTATATTAAATGCGTGTGAAATATCTTAAGAGGGATCAACCATATAAGGGGAAAGGTAGTATGAAGACTATTACCTGATGGTATCCTTTCTACGTACTCACGTTTCCCTAGACGCGTCTACAACGATACAGACAAAAGCTGGTTTTCTAAAGCCTAACGCGCAAATTCCTCAACAAGAAGCAACAGTAATAGGATCTACATTCCGAGTTTCATGCAATCATAAGCAAATATAAGAGAGGGATTAGCCTATTATTAAGAATAAAGCAAGAACATAGTTAATCACACAACACATAGATCATATTGAATGATTAATTGAAAACACTCTTACTTAGATTAAAAACATTGGATAAGAAGGTAGTTTACAAATAGATTTTGAGGCCCTAAAAACACCTTAAAGCGCTACAAAGACTAGGGTTGACTCCCAAGAGTAATATAAGTTACATATTAAAACACCTAAAATCGGTTTTTGTATATATAGAGAAATCGCTCGACGACGTCGCATTGAAGTCCTGATGCCGACACTACGTGGATGATTCTAGAATTTAATATACTACCGGTACACTTATATAATTTAATACCGATACCAATGCTTCAAAAAAGGCAATAAAACTACATATACACTTCCGTAACGGCGGAACAGACACACATGATTGCTCACTCCTTAATTCAAACAAGCTAAAGGTATAATATATCTTGGGTATCAATAGAGATACTCGAATTCCTATAGACTAAAGGCGAACCTCACATTTTTTGGGTGAATTCTGAGAGTTTTTATGCTAGTGCATAAATAACTCTTATCTATAAGATGCTATTAATACTTGGTTTCCGTTGGTAATGTGTCCATAAAAAAAAATTAATTTTGGGTCAAAATTACCTTTTTATGCCATGTTTCGATATATTACCCATCATTTCAAGGACAAAGCAAATGGAAAATGAAAGAAAAGTTTGTAAGGCTTATTTCCCCCCTACACTCCCTAATGTTCTACAGAAGTACCCGTAAAAACGAATAAAGGGAAAAGAAAACAAGTAAAAGAAACTAGTACTCTCCTGGTTTGCTCAATAATGGAGAAGAAACATGCGATAACTAGTTAAATCGTCCTCAAGAGTCCGACTAATGAAAACATCCTAAGAACTTCCAAACCTTTTTCTTGTCAAAAATAACCTGTAATCAAAGACAAAGAAAACTACACCAAGCATAAAATCGATAAGATACAACGAGAATTTAGGGTTTCGACTCTATAAAAGCAGTAAAGATAGGATGAGAGTAATGATATAATTATAAGTTTATACAGGTTTATAAAAGAATTACAAATTTTAAATATTGCACATTTTATTTTTTAGAAATACTAAAAAAATTTGAATTTTCACATGCATGGAGACGCGACGCCGTCGGGTGTTAATCCTGACGCCGTCTCCAGCGTCTGTGAAAAATCCTTTCTCGTTTTAATGAGAAATTTCATGCACGCGATTTTATTAGTCAAATCTGAAGAAAGTACTGCATAAAAACCTGGAATTAATCGTTACAATCATATGACTCGAAACTGACTCCATTAATCATAAATCAATTATTTAAATGTTTAGAATTGGTTCTAAGAAACTGATATCTCCCTACACCTTAATTATTGCAAAATCCTTTGATTTGTAGATAAACGAAGTTACAAACAAACAAAGCATGATTAAAAAATAATTCAAACATAATAAAACAAACAGAAAAGAATCAAAACACAAGACACTCCTAATTGCGGGAAAAGTAAATATTGGGTTGCCTCCCAAAAAGCGCTTTTCTTTATTTACGAGTCTTGTAGCTAGACTCGAAGTCGCACGTCCTTACGTGACTTCTCCTTTGTCATCCTTCTTATTTCCTATTTTGACAAGAGTAAGGCGCTCATTTTTGAAGTTTTTATTCCTCCATCGGTTAAACTCCATCTCCTTTTCTTAGTTAAGTTTTATCTTTTCCTCCCATTCTAAGACTAGCCTATTCACAGTCATAATGGGGGCTATAAGTTCCACATCATTCTTAATCCGTTTCTCGCTCTTATAAGGGGATTCAGGTATTCGATGGAAGCTTATCTTACTCAATCCAAATTTTAGAGTTATGGTACCCTTATCGAACTTAATCACGGTCTTAGTCGTTGTCAGGAATGGTGTTCCTAAGATGAAAGGCCTCTCTTCATTTTCCTTTATGTCTAAAATAAAGAAGTCTACGGGGTACACATAACAGGCTACATCAACTAATACGTCCTACGCTATTCCTAAAGGGTATATATACGAATGGCTGGCTAGGGAGAGTTCGAATGCCCCCCCTATTAACTAGCAGGCCTTTCGTCGTGTTTTTTACAGTAGGTGAGAGAGGGCATGACTATTACGTCGGATCCCCATGGTCTACTAAGGCGTTCATGTTCTTCAGGCCTCATATATTGTAGGGTACTTCAAAGTTTCCTCCAATGTCCTTCTTCTTTGTTATCTTTTTCTTGAGGATTGCTTCATAAACATGCCCCTTAGGTGACAGATTATAGGTCTTTCCTTTTATTTTTCCAAGTCGAACTCCTAACAAGGAGTCATTGAACCTATTATTATCAACTAGTCCCTCGATTAGCTTTTCATTAATCCTATGCTTTAAATAATATTCTACAGGTTGAGAACTGGGTGCTTCCACTACTTCTTCTTTCTCAGCTTTTTTGATTAGCTTGTTTTTGGCCCTATTTTTAGCTCCATCCTTTGTCTCAGCATCCTTTTCTAACACCTTTATATTTGGTCCGTCAGTTTTTTTGCCACCGTCGCCGGTTGCTACGTCATATTTGTCACTTTTTCTTCCTTTTATCTAATGAGAGAGATGGAATTTACGCTTTTGGTGATGAGGGATTTGGCCTCTTCTCTAATTAGCACTTTTTCAAGGGCCCTACCCTTAAGAAGCCTGAACATTTCTGTCATCTTATCATTTATCTCCTCTTGCTGTTTGAAAATGACATTCTCAAAGCGTTCCATTCTTTTGGTGTGTGCTTGCCATTTGTCCCGTACTCATCTCGAAAGTGGTTCCTAATGCTTGTGATTGAGGGTTTGGACCGGTATGTTCACGAAAAGTAAAGGGGTTCTGCTTTGGTGGTTCATTTTGGTTTTGCGGACGAGGGTTTGAATAGACTGCTTCGGCATAAGCTTGGGATGTGTGTTGAGCTCGGTCTAGGTGTCGGTCATGATCCCTTTAGTAAGAAGTTAATCTGTCCTCGAGCTCCAGGAGCAAGTAAGTCTTCGGTCAGGTTATTTGAGGGGCTTTGAGGTGTAGAAAATTGCCCTTGACCGGTATAGACGAATTCTTTGAGTCACTCAGCCCACAGGTCATAGAGGGCGTAGGTCTCAATAGATTTCCTAAATTCGTCAGCATTCTTATCGTGAGGATTTGCCATAGCGGCGGCGGTCAATCTCGCACTTAAGATGAAAGGGGAACATGATCATAAAAAATTAAATCTGAAGCCACGATCAATGCCATTATGAGAACTTTTTATGAGTAAGTCCTTGAAACGATTCATGCTTTAGATATAAATTCTTCATGATGTTTTGGAAATCATGATACATTGCAAAGTTTTGCTGTCCTTCCCGGTGGAAAGAATTAAGCAAGGAAACGAGTAGTAAGATCCTCTCATGTGGTGATGGATCCTACTGGAAGTCATTCAAGACAATTGCTAGCTTGATCGTGAAGCGAAAATTGAAATAAACACAGGCGCATTCTTTCCCTATTTGCACCGTTAAGGTCAAGTGAGTCCACAAGTTTTAAGAAATCCTTAAGGTTGATTGGTTTGTGTATCCATCAGACCGAATTTCGTAGAATGATGCATCCGTTTTGCAACAACGGATGAGTCCGGATCGTAAGCGGTACCACGTTAGTTCCCTACAAGGAGCTCAATGTGTATTCCCTGTAGACCTCGTGACTAGGTTTAGAGTATCTCCAAGATACGGAAAGGATTTTCATCTCCCCTGGTTGTTGACGAGAATGGTACGAACAATGTAACACAAAGAAAAAGATAGACCTACGAGAAAGCTAATATACGAAAATTAAAGTCCACTTGAAAGGATTCACGCGAGTAAACTAAGTTAAACAATGAATCAAAACCCTAACAAACCCATGCAGGCGGCGGCCAAAAACTTGATGCGGAGGTCATAGAGACTTCTACAAAGAAGTTTTACAACTCCCTAGGGCAGTGGGTACCTATCATGTAGTTGAATTATAGGCAAACCACAGGGGGTTGGTTATCAGTTCATTAGGAGAAAAGTTGGGAAGGCATTATCTCGGCTAACAAATTCTATAGGGTTATAAGGAAGATTGATTTTTGTGTTTTTTATATTTTAAGAAAGCAGGTAAATCTCTGGTTTAGAGGTTGGTTGTTAAATATAAACTAAACTAATAACTAAATCTTAATGGGATAACTTTATGATAATTAAATCTATTTACTTAATCATGCTTACTTATCAATGCTTTTCTCCTAATCATGTTGCCTTGTCACACTTGTGATGATCTGTTGATGTGTTATTGTGTGGCATATATTTTTATGATTCAAATTTTAAATTTATATTTTGCCGACTTAACCAAAAACAACAATTTAACGGACAGTGTACCCGGTCGGTGGTAGATTCGTGATAAGTAGGGCATCGAACACTTGAAGCAAGGTTAAATATCTCAATTTATTTATATTTTGGTTATCTAATCTAAGTTAATTTTATCTAAGTCAAACCTATGCTAATCCTATGTTAGTTCTAATCCTAATTCTAACAGGTAAAAAGGAGGGTTTCAGCCTGAGAGACTGACACATGTTTGTTTGGTGACTACAATCAATTCAAGACACTTTAACCCACACAAGCAAATTAACAAAAGATAAAAGAGCGGTCGAGCCCTTATAAAGAAAATTGTAATAAGCTATCATAAATCAGATAATAATTGGTTGTTTCTTCAGTGCAATGATACTAATCTTGAAGAGGCATATCATTCTAGACTTAAGCGGACTTCATCCTAAACCTAGACAATTAATTCTGTCACAATTAAAGCAAACCGCATAAAGCATCTTAATTCCTTTGATAATAATTAATCTTATGGATTAAAGTAATGGTGATCTTGTATAAACCCTAGCTCATAGAGACATTAACGCCAGATATTATTATATATTTCATACTGTATAATAGCAATTATACTCTCTAATCCAGTTGTCTAACTATCCAATGAACCATAACATTACATGATGAATATCTAGTAATCACCCTACTAGATTAACTCTGTTCAATAAACCAAGGCAAATTCTGTTAACAATTAAGCCAGAAGCGTATCCTAAGCTCGATTTTTAAAAGGACAATATATGTGATCCTATGGTTCTAGATGTATAAATTACTAAATGGAAGCTAACCTTGCATCTAGATACTTGGTCCGTATCACTAATCTATTTGAATGATAGGATCGCAACCAAAAGCACTAAACAAGTATGAGTGATAAACAAAAACAAGCAATACAACTATAAATTTAAGTAATCCAAGATATAAACAAAACCAAACATTCAGTACCTTCATAATAATGGCTAATACCCGAAGGTATAGCCTTCAAACCTCATAATTGCAATACAAGAGTAGTTTGTTTAGCCAAGGTTGACACTAACCAGTTAAACGAATGATACCAAAAACTGAACGATTACAAAAGTATAAGAATTTGTACCACATTGTAATTTATGATGTTTTGAATGCTTCAAAACCTTTCTTCTGCTCTTTTTTCCTCCTCTAGAAAATCAACTTTATGGTTTATTTATCTAAGAATTAGATTTCGCACACTTAAACAAACTCGTTGTTGAGTTTGTAATTATAGGGTCATGGAAGTCGTTCAAATATGGCGTATCCAAGAGATTGGATACGAAGTATTGAGTTTCTTGGAGTAGGACAATCTTGATATCGTCCAGATATTCACATACTATATCTTTAATACGGGCGTATTGTACTTTCTTCTGGATAAGACGTATTGAGCTTGTTTCCTTTGTGGTCTTTGGTAATGTAAGCACGGATTCGCCGTATCTTCCTTGATGGATACACAGCGTATTGGACAAATGCATTCTTTGGGATATCCTCCTTATGCACTCTAAGTTGATGATAACCTGACCGAAGATCTATCTTAGAGAAATAACGCGCTCCTTGCAATTGATCAAATTAGTTGTCGATCCTGGGGAGAGGGTAACAGTTCTTGACGGTCAACTTGTTCAATTCGCGGTAGTCTATACACATGCGCATTGAATCGTCCTTCTTCTTGACAAACAATACTGGGGATCCCCATGGAGAATGACTTGGCCGGATAAAACCCTTATCTTGTAATTCTTGAAGTTTTTCAAACAACTCTTGCATTTCTGAGGGTGCTAGTCGATATGGAGACTTCGCAACCGGCGTCGCTCCAGGAATTAAATCTATTTGAAACTCAACTTGTCGTTGCGGTGGTAATCTTGACAAGTCTTCCGGAAATACATCTACGAAATCTTGTACAATGGAAATGTCACTCAACTCCGATTCCTCTGCCTTCGTGATCATTAGTGTTTTCGTGCCTCCTAAAGTACGTTCCCCTTGAACACGAAGTACCTCACCACCTTCCAACGGTATCCTAACCACCTTCTCATGACACACTATCTCAGCCTTATTCTTAGATAACCAATCCATCCCCACAAGCACATCAAAACTTCCATGACCAATGGTATCAAATATATAGTGAACAAGGAGTTTTCTAGTTCTAGTTTGTAGTCACGGATAATCCTATCAACTTTTTCTTTCTTACCATTAGCTACTTCTATTACATACCCAGGGCTTACAATACTAGGTTTCACATTTAGTAAGGGTGCAAATTTAGTGGAAATAAAACTAAAATCAGCTCCAGAATCAAATAGTACAGTAGCAAAGTGACCGTTTAAGGAAAAAGTACCCGTCACAACGTTAGGATCTTGCAGGGCATCAACTGTATTCACACTGAAGGCCCTTCCTCTAGCTTGATTCCCATTGTTCTGAGTATTTCGGTTGCCCTCCAAAGCTAGTCGGTTTCCTGCTTGACCAGGTACTCGGTTCAACTTAGGACAAGTATTGCGAAGATGTTTGAAGCTCCCACATTCATAACAAACCCTTTTCCTACTTTTGCCTTCTTATTATCTTTTCATAAACCTCCTTGTTTACTTGTTTCTTACACTTCCTTTCTTTTCTCACTACTCCTTGTCAATGTACCACAACGGACTGCCTCATCAGTTTGTATTCCAGCCTTAAGAATAGCACTCTGTATCGTGGTTGGTTGAGTTGCTCAGAGCATTCCATGAATTTAAGGTGCCAACCTGTTTATATACCTTCGGATTCGCTTTGATTCAGGAGTTACCAAGTGTGGGACTAGTTTGGCCAACTCATGGAACCAATCAGTATGCCCTGCATGATTAGCCCCAACCATTGTATGATTCTAGAATTCACTCTCCAACTTCTTCATTTTGTTACTTGGACAAAACTCTTCCATAAGCAACGCCTTAAAGTCAACCCATGACATACCTATAGCAGCCTCACGACCCCTTGCCTAAACCTGGGTGTTCCACCAAGTCAAGGCCTTATTTATGAACGAACTTGCAGCATACTTCACCTTTTGATTTTTAGCACATCCACTATTTCTATTACTGATTCCATTTTCTCAATCCACCTAGTAAGTGCTACCGCACCACCTTTCCTATCATAGTCTCGGGGATTACAAGCCAAGAATGTCTTGTAAGAACATCCATTGGTTCCACCATTCCCATTCCCAACATTTCCACCATTAGCATTTGCATTATTCACATTATTGGTTACTTAGGTGACGATTTAAGGAAGGATGGTTTGCAATTGTTGCGCGATGATAGCAGCAATGTCGGGGTTCTCATCGTTGCTAGGGCCGCTTCGTCGGGATGGAGCCATTTCTATAAAAGATAGAATTTATATACATTAGACGATATAATAAGGATTTCCAATCCCATATTCTTATCATACTCTACACATTACCATATACTTACAAGTATAACCAACATATAACGTGTCAACATCAATCCATGTAATTATACTTGCAAGTC
Source organism: Tanacetum coccineum (assembly GCA_026074375.1). Classification (NCBI taxonomy): domain Eukaryota; kingdom Viridiplantae; phylum Streptophyta; class Magnoliopsida; order Asterales; family Asteraceae; genus Tanacetum; species Tanacetum coccineum. The sequence continues at coordinate 591 of BQNB010140296.1, read as the reverse complement.
CACTTGTATTGTAGCGCATGTATAATTATGTTGACCGCCATAATTATAGATGCCCCCTTTCACAAGTGTACTCCCTCATATGACGACATTTCTTAAGGTTAACACACCACATAACACATAATTCAAATCATTCAACTCATCACACGCGGAAATAATCCAACAAATACTTAAGTCATAATATTAAAATACTTGAAAATCCAAAAGTCGAAAGTAACATTCCTAAACATGGCTCCAACCATAGAAAACGAACTAAAATTTTCAAAACATGAAATGAGATGAGTAGTCGGGTAACATATAGGCAGGAATAGCTGAAATGAATCTGGGTTGGGTCGAATGCCACTCTCACAAGTATCTTCCATCTCTTTACACTTGGGTTCACTCTTTGCTGTGGACTCGAGATCTGACTCCACTTCACTATCAATTGCTGCATAACCTGGAGGCTTGGATTTGATCCTATTTATGACGCCTCCTTCGATCTCTTCTTTTCTGACTCTTCCTTTTCCTCTTCTTCCTCCTCTTCTTCATCCTTTTCGATCTCCTCTTCTTCCTTCTCTTTTTCGTCCTCTTCTTCCTTAGATGATGTGTATCCAA